>APFE031629654.1:0-24244 GCA_000404065.3 Pinus taeda | reverse complement strand
ATGAGAGAAGCTTATGTAAATTTTCATTATTTTATTAATAAATTGCCTGTAGTGGCCACGTTGGCACAGGTCGTGGACCATTTCCCTCTTTGAGGGTTTTAACCACATCAAAATACTAGTGTATTGATCTGTGATCTGTTTGTGAGTGGTGTCCTTTTGGTGTTCTGTCTGAGGAACTTACCCTGTAAATTCTTACATATGGCCTTCTATGGACTAAGGCTACGATATTCCTTGGAAGGCACCTCTATTTTTGTTGCATGGAAGGACCGCATGGAGGAATTATTGGATGACAATGGATTTCTGTAATATATAAAGACAGATGTTGTAAAACCACAAGCATTTGATGCCCAAAACCTTGCTCAATGGAAGAAAGATGAAGAAGAGGCAAGGAGAATCATCTTGGAGGGAGTATGGGATCATATTGTTTCAAATCTTGATGGAAAAGAAAAAAAATTCATGACGTGGAAAGCACTAATAGAATTTTTCATGAATAGCAGTGACTATAGGAAGTTGGCACTCAAGGATAAACTTCGAAGTATCAAGATGCAAAAGAATGACACAATTCCATAGTATCTCAGAAAGTTTACACAATGTCATGATGAACTTGGCAAGGTCAGTGTTGATGTCCTTGAAGAATACTTAGTAGCCTTAGCCCTTCTGGGCCTTCCCAAGAGCTTGCATAGCTATCAAGATTCAGTGAATTGGATAGAGAAAATACTGAATTGGGAGTGCTTATGGTCTGATTTGGTATAGGATGAAATAAGGTAGAATACCAGAGATGGGAATTCATCCAAAGGTGAGGATGAAGAAAAAATTTCATTGGCTAGGAAGGAAAAGAATAGAAAAGGGAAGCAATCCCAATCTAAACCAGAATCCAATCAAGGGGGAAAGGAGAAATATTTTTCAAAAATTAAATGATTCCATTGTCATGAATTCGGGAACTATGCCACAAAGTGTCCACACAAGAAGGAAATAAAGAATACTTCAGGAGGAGGAGTAGGTGAAGCTTTGGCTTCATAGTTCAAGCTTGAATTTACCCTCATTGCATGCATGGAAAACACAGTGATGGGGAGAATGTGGTATTTGGACTTATGTGCATCATTCCATATGACGGCAATAGATATTTTTTTAGTGACCTAGAAGAGAAATATTTGTAGATGCACATCAAGATGGGGGATGAGATAAGGTATAGCGTGACCAGGATTGGTACAGTCACCTTTTAGAGGGAGTTGGGCTTCCCCCTCAGGCTTAAGTATGCCATGTTGGGCCTAAATAAAAATCTTGTCTATGTTTTATTTTTGGAAGATCATGGTTATGATGTGATTTTTAGTAAAGGAAAGGCATTCTTGAAACAAGTGAAGCAGAGCAAGGTTCGTGTGAAGAACCTATACAAGTTAGATGTGTAGGATTGTGTTGCATTGAGCACAAAGGAGTAGAAAATGGGGAGTCATGATGTCAGTGAACTTTGGCATAGAATACTTGGCCATTTGCATCACGAAATTTTGAAGACCATACAATAGATAACCAAATGCCTCACAATATAGATGTATCACCATATAGATATATGGTATCACCATTTACATAACAATGTGCAGACACAGATAATTTTGTTGCAGTACATTCTGACAGAGGAACAAGATGTTGATATTTTGACAAAGGCCTTATCGAGAGGGAAGTTCGAGTTCCATAGGTGTCTGATAGGGGTGGTTGAAAATCACTTTATTGCTGAGAGGGAGTGTTGAAAATTGCAACAAGAAATTCTCAATTTGATTTTGCCTCGATTAAATTGAGAAAATTTGAATTTCCACATCAACAAACAACTTGGATGACGTTAACTTGTGTCACATGGCTTTTGTTACCTATTTTACTCATTAAATTTGAGTTGGAAGAGTTCGAGTTCATTTTTTCATGTGTGATTGCTAATTTGTTGTAATCAAGATCAATTATCTTGGGTTGTTTTCAGTTAAACTAGTTTCGAATTTTAGAGGGAATAGTGAAAGATCAGTTAAGTAGTGAGACTTCTGTCAAACTCAGTGATCATTTGGTTAACGGATCATTCAACCCAAAATAGATAGTGCATGCAAATAATTAAAATTACCTAGTTGAGGTGGAGATTTCAAGGTAGTGTAACATCAGTTGTAGACTAGTCTTGAGTTTACAAGTGTTGCATGCAGTTGGATGCTTATCTTAAAGGAATTGTGCAATTCAATTGAGGGAATTTTCTAAATAATAGGGGCTAATTCCTCAAGGAAAAATGCAAGGAAATAGGAGATAAAGCCGAGGGAAAATTTGACCAAGTGTGGATCAAAGGCCTTTAGTGAGAAAAGAGACAGGTTGTGCACTTGCAGGGTGAGATCATTTGAACAAATCAATTGGAACCCATCTATATTCATTTGATTAATAAAAGAGGTATTGGGTTTTTTAGCAGATTTTTTCCCCTAGATAAAATACTTGTTTCATGTGTGTTATTTCATCTTTCATGTCTAAATTTTTTGTTCTCAATTGTGAATTAATGTCCATAGAGGAGTAGTGTAGATCTGTATCTTGTGATTTTGATTAAAACTTCATGAGCAGTTGAAAATATACAACCTAATATCTACAACCTAGTGTTGATTGGTCCCCTCTCAATGACATTTAAGTGTATTCATGTCAAGAAACAATACATACAAGAGTTTATAAGTATTTCAAATTGGTGTTTTTAACTACTTGGTCCTTTTCCAGTGCAATTTCATTCCCTTTTTTTCTTGTTATGCAATTTCTAGCGCGGTATTTTGCACACAGTAGATATTATGCTTGTGCTTAAAATTTGAAATGGATTTAGATCATTGGAGTGTTTTAGGTTTCACTAGTTTGAACAATCCAAAGAGAATGGAATGACCAACAATCAATGTGGTTGTAACTCCATTCAATTTCTTTGAGTTGAATCCAAAGGTCCTAGCACTATTATGTAGTAAAGGACTCTATAGGATCATTATGGGGACTGAATTAGAGCCCAATCGATTTATAGAAAAGTGAAAGCACTTCAGCAAGAAAAGATGAATCCTAGCACTTGTAACACTCCCAACAAGATATGGATGAGGCTAGAGGCATTGTTTAGTTATAAACTAGATGATTTGATTAACTATAGAATGACCTTATATCATTGAGCCCAAGTAGTTTTGATACCCTACAAGAATTATTTGCTACATTCAATAATTTTCTCCAATATTAAATAGCATGTCATATTGATAGAAAAGAAGAGCAATTGATACTTTCAATTATTTTCAAGTGAGGACCTAAATATTTTGTATATTCCTTTCCATATTGCTAAACTCTCCATGGCTAAAAATTGGAAGGTGGCTTCTCTAGATAGCTTTATGGAATCTTTGATTCAGTATCAAAACAAGATATTCTATATGGGGTACTTAAAGTCATCCAAGGCATGTGTATTTGCAACATGAGAAACTAAGAAATAAAAGTATAAAAACAAGGGTAGAAAGGAACCACAACATAATAAGGAAGTGAAGTAAGAGACAGTTTGAGAGAGTTTGAATTCTAAGGGGGGTTATGGAAGAGCATCCCACTTCCAATGCCAATGTTTATTTGACCAGCCTTAGGGTATTTTTTTGCTAAGGATATTGGTTCCCTAAAATATGTAATTATTAAATTATTTCAATATTTTTAGAGAAGAATTAAGTAAATAGGTTTGAAAATGAGAAAATATTGTATTTAGAAGAACATTTGAAAGTTTGGGAGAGTAGATAAACATTAGAAGTAGTTAGATCTTTTGAGAAGATCATGGATCTAGAAAGTCTAGATTTGGAAATATGTTGAGGAAATTATGGATTTGAACCAGAATTGGTTCAAAATCCCCTTTCTTTATAATTTTTAATTTAATTATGTACTTTATGCAAAAATGTAGGATAGAAAAGTAGATAGCAAGAAGAGAGAGTGGATAGAATTAATAGAGAGGCTTTAAGGTCTAAGTGGTGCCAAAATGTCAAGAGAGAACCAAACGATGTATTTCAATCCAAGGACCTTTTTAATTATTTGTATATAATGTAGAACACTCTATTTAGAGTGTATTAGGAGTGCAAGTCTCTATTTATTGTTGCCTATTGAGAACTTGTTTAATTATTCACAAGCCTGGCACCTATATTTACATACAATTAATTGATGTTTGTAGGAATAAAACTCAGGTGGGGCTCGAATTATTATATATGTAATTATTGCCTAATCAAAGAATCTTAACTTAGAGAAGTGCAAAACTGAGAAAGAGTTGGTCAAGTCTGATTGCAGGCAAGGTTGAGGATAGTGCAAGAGTGTAAAGTTGTAATAGAGAGTTACCAATCCATATACAAGACATTATTAATTATTGCCTAATCAAAGAATGTTAACTTAGAGAAGCGCAAAACTAAGAAAGAGTTGGTCAAGTATGATCATAGGCAAGGTTGAGGATAGTGCAAGAGTGTAAAGTCGTAATAGAGAGTTACTTTCCATATACAAGACATTATTTGAGGTCAACGTCAATTTGGTTTCAATTGAATCCACTTGCTGAGGTGAATACCTCGAATGGAACCTAGTTGTTGGGATAAAGTGTTCAACCTAGATCAAGCAAGAATCATTAACTAGGATTGTTGAATGGGTCCAATTATTTTGGATTGTCAAAGGGGTGTGAGACCTATTCGTTAATGGTAAGAAAATAGTGAAATGATGTAGAGTATTACTTGAATATTGCAAACATGCAATATAGGAAATTGGAACCAACAATTCAATGATTATTAAAGAGACTCGTCAGCTTGGAGACTTGTGGTTTATGTTGATGGAGAAATGTTGAATTGCATAAAGGAATAATTCACTCTTAGTGGCCTAACATTTAATGATACAAATCCAATTGAGCCTATTGAAGGCATTGAGGAGGTTTGAATATTATTTCTCTACATTGAGAAATTTTGACACTTTCAATTGTCATTGAACACCCATGTTGCTTAGTGACTTGGATGTAGTATATTCCTCAAAGGAGTTTAATTATATTGGAATTTCAAGTTGGAATACATCAAATATTAATTGGGTTTTGAACTGTGTGAGTCAAAATTGGTTGGGTAATCAAGATCAGTTATTCACCTATGTTTAGGTACGACTGATGGACTTCGAGATTTTTGCTACAAAATCTCATATGGTAGGTGTTCATTCATAAATTTACTACCTAGTGGAAACCAAATGCTGTAGCTTGAATGTGAAGGTAGGTTTTTATGTGATATTGTTCGCCTATAGTTTAACTTAAAGGGTCAAGTTTAGAACATATTGTGGACTTGAGGTAGAATTGATTTTAAGGACCAATTTATATTACACAGAGGGAAACTAGTTTAGAACCTTAGAATGCATGTAATAACAGAAAAAGACACAAGGCCATGAGAGTTGTTGGATTTTTTTAAAGTCTCTAGTGAAAAGAGTTTACTTTGGTGTCATACCTTCTTTTTTAATTCCTCCTTTAGTGTAAGTTTTGAGAAAGAGATTTATATCCTGAAAGAGAATTTCTTATGCAACAGGGCTGAAGGAAGTGCTTATAGAAGATAAGATAGCTTGGGCATTATGAGTATTGTGGGGTTTTATTTAGGTAGGGAATTTTACAAGTCTAATTTGGGTCTGCATCAAAATGGTAAAAAAGAAAGATTGCTCTGAAAATCTCATAATAGAGAGGTTAAAAGAGGAATATAGAGAAGTAGAGTTGCAACAGATGTGTAGTAGTTTTGAGATTAGGTTTGGAAAAATATGTTTTGAGATCACGTGTTTGCAGACATGAATTAATTTTATATTTGAGAAAGGAGTTTAATTTCTTTTTGAGAATCAATTATGGAAAGAGACTGCAAATTAGAATAAGGAGATATGTACAGGAATAGGTATAGTATAAGAAACACCAAGAAATGAAGTTGTGAGAAACTACAACAGGGGACTCAAACCAATAGTAGGTTTAAACTTAGAGATAAGTTGAATCATATTGAGGTGAACATCTTTACAAATGCATAAAATTGGAGCACATAAATGTTGGTTGGCAAGGTAAAGAGTTAAAGTTTTTTTATATATGATTTGCAGGTTAAAATATATTAATGGCAGCCATGGGTTATAACAGAAAAGAAAAGGAAATAAGAGCTCCCAAGAGAAGGATATTATGATAGAAACCCAACAGCAAAGGAAAAAGTTTGAAGGAAAGATGACAACATAAATTCTCAGGTAAGGTGAGCAGTTAGAAAACGCAACAACCTAACAACTTTAAAAGTTGGAGAGAAAACATGCTCTAAAGTGAAGGAAGGGATTCTAGAGAAAAGAACTAGATAACTTCCAAGAGGTGAAATTTGGGCAAAAGTTGTGAGAATTAGTTCCACAAGTGAGTGTGGCAAGAACTGCTAGAGAAGGAAAGACACCAAGTACAGAACTTGGTATTGGAGGGAAGCAGTGGATTTGTCACAAAGATAGAGAGAAAGAAGGCTTTTTGTAGCTCACAGGTGAGCAAGATAAGTTCACAAGAAGAATAATAAGATATTAATATGACTATTGATAGTAATAAATTTGTTTTGGAAAGAGAATTCATAGTCAAGAGAAAAGAAGTGCTACAGTAGCTAGAATAGGAGATGAATAATTTGAGAAATAATTGATTGAGCTAAGGGAATGTCTCAACTATTTGAAGCAATTATTGTTTGAAACCCAAAAGGTTGGTTGGATAATGAAGAGAGAGAAGATTAGATTCCCTTCATTGTATAATAAATTAAGGCAAGGGATGTGTGCCAAATTGAATGAAGAACCTAAAATAGTTCAACACGAGATGAGAAAGTTTGTTTGTGAACTAGAGAAAAGATCAATCCTTGGAGAGAGTGAGGATGAAGAAGATGTTGAGGAGAAGTCTTTTGAGGATCAACTTATGATAATAGAGACTTTTCTTTTTTAATTTTATCATTGGCACATGATTGCAAGTGTTGAAGGTAAAGATCGAGAGTAGGTTGTCAAGGTTGTTATAGGAGAAAGCAGAAAAGTAGAATTGTCTTGTAAAGATAATCAGAGTAAGCAGTGGATGAATATAATTATGGAATAATAGTCTGAGATAGAGTGATTTGTATTTTTTGAATGAGATTCCTAAGATGGAAGAATTTATCTTTTATAATGAAATTGATCAGTATGGTGAAGCTTTGGTCGAGTTTAAATATTGTGAAATTAAACAGAAAGAGGAAGAATCTATTGCAATAAAGGAGGAAGATGAGAACTTGATAAATGGTTTCATGTTCCCAATAATGTATGAGGAAGATATGTTGGAAGCATCCATAGAGACTTCAAAGTCACTTGTTTTTAAAAATAACATTTTTTTGTTTGTAAGGAATGATGAATGCAATGATAGGTAGATTTACAATTTTTTCATGAAGGATATAGCATTTGAATAATGTGATGGCATAATCAACACAAGTTTCCAAGGAATTGAGGATGTGCATGGAGAAAAAATATGGATTGGAAATGCTCAAGTGGAAGAAGCACAAGGAACCTTAGAATAAGTAATTCAAAGTCACAGAACGACTGGGATAGAACTAGAAGTAAGAGATAATTGGGGTAAAACCCTAGAGGAATCCTTGCATAAGAGTTTGAATTGTTTATTGTAATTTTCTCATCTTAAGAATATTTGGGATATAAATATGTTAGAGGAGTTATCTAACTTGAAATTTAATTTTTAGGAAGTGAATTATTGGATGCAAATTTTCATTAAGAATGAACAAAGTAATAAAGGATAGGAGATGGTAGTTTCTTCTAAGAGTCAGTAGCCAGCAAATGACAACAAGATTTAGTAAGAGGATCGATTGGATAGTGATATTAAGAAGATGAGAGAGTTGATGGTGAAGGTGATTGAAAGGAGGTATTTTACAAATATAATGAAACATGAATGCAAGTTGCATGTAGCTAATAAAACCTACATCAGCATGGAAGGAGGAAGACTATGACACAAGATATGGAAACTAGGCAGGAAGAAGGAAACAACAGTAGGATAGTAGCAGCATGACAGAGTACGTGATTTACTGCTGGTCAAAGTTTTGTATTCAGGAGGATTAAATCAGGTTATGCCAACACATGGTCAAGAGACCAAGAATATTTTTTACCATGGGAGTATGATGTAGGAGCATCCCACTTCCAAAGTGAAGGTTTATTTTACCAGTCTTATGGCCTTTATTTACTAAGGGAGTTTGTTCCCTAAAATATGTAATTATTTAATTGTTTCAATATCTTTAGAGAAGAATTATGTAAGTAGGTTTGAAGATGAGAAAATATTGTATTTAGAAAAATATTCAGGAGTTTGGGAGAGTAGATCTTAGGAGTAGTTATATCTTTTGACAAGATCATGGATCTAGAAAATCTAGATTTGGAAATATGTTGGGGAAATTATGGATCTGAACCAAAATTGGTTCAGAATCCCCTTTCTTTATAATTTGTAATTGAATTATGTAATGTAAGATAATTTGTAATTGAATTATGTAATGTAAGAATAAGTGTAGAATTAAAAGGTAGATAGGAAGAATAGAGAGTGGATAGAAGTAGTAGAGAGGCTTTGAGGGATGAGTGGGGCCAAAAGGCCAAGACAAGGCCAAATGATGTATTTCAGGTTAAAGGCCTTTTTAATTATTTGTATATAATGTAGAACACTATGTTTCAAGTGTATTAGGAGTGTGAGTCTGTATTTATTGTTGAATGTTGAGCCTTTGTTTTATTATTCACAAGCCTGAAACCTATGTACAGTTAATTGATGTTTGTAGGAATACAAAGCAAGAGGGTTTCACATTATTATATATGTAATTGTTGTAGAATCAAAGCCTGTTAACACAGAGGAGCACAAGACAAAGATGGATTTGGTCAAATATGATTGTAGGCAAGGTTGAGGATAGTGCAGAAGCTTAAAGCCATAATAGAGAATTCCAATCTACAAAAAAGACACAGTTTGAGGTCAATGTTGATTTAGTTTCCATTGAAGCCACTTGCTGATGATGAATACTTTAGATAGAACCCGCTTGTTAAGCTAAAGTGATCCACCCAAATCAAGCAAGAATCATTGATAAGGATTGTTGAATGCATCCAATTCTTTTGGATGGTCAAAGGCGAATGAGACATGTACATTAATGGTAAGGGAATAGTGAAATGACACAGAGGATTACCTGAAATATTGAAAATGTGCACTATAGTAAATTGGAACCAACAATTTGGTGATTGTTAAACAGACTTGTCAGCATGGAGACTCGTTGTTTATTTCGATGGAGAAGGATTGAAATACTTAAAGGAATAAGTAGCTCTTAGAGGCTTGAAATTCAATGATACATATCCAATTGATCGTAATAAAGGTGTTGAGAAGGGTTTCATTATTATTGCTCTGCATTAAGAAATGTTGACACTTCCAGTTGTCATTGAACATCCATGTTGCTTAGTGACCTAGGTGTAGTCTACTCCTTGAAGGAATCAAATTATATTGGAATTTCAAGTTGGACTACATCAAATATTAATTGGGTTCTGAACTATGCGAGTCAGAATTGGTTGGGTAATCAAGGCTAGTTACTTACCAATGTTTGGTTACAATTGGTGGACTCCAACATTGTTTCTACAAAATCTCATACGGAAGGTGATCATTCATAAATTTACTAACTGGTGGAAACCAAATGGTGTAGCTCGAATGTGAAGGTAAGTTTTTACGTGATATTGTGTGCATACATTTTAACTTAAAGGGTTGAGTTTAGAACTTGTTGTGAACCAAAGGTAGAATTGATTTTTAGGGTTGAGTTATATTTCTCAGAGGAAAATTAGTTTAGCACCTTTGTATGCTTGTAATAACAGACAAAGGCACAAGGCCACCAGATTTTTCGATATTGTTCACATTCTACCGTGAAAAGGGTTTACTTTGGTGTCATACGTTTTTTTTAATTCCTCCCATGTGTAAGTTCTAAGAAAGATATTTATATCCCGAAAGAGAATTTCTTTTCCAACAAGGTTGAAGGAAGCACCTATAGAAGATAACCTAGGCATTGTGAGTATTATAGGTTTTTATTTAGGCGAGGAATTTGGTAGGTCAAATTTGGGTCTGCATTAGAGGGTGAATCAAAGAAGGACAAGGCTAAGAGCACTTATTGCAGCAAAGGATGCCAACCTAATAGTGCATGCATGAAGAAGACATTTGACCTCATGGGACAAGCCCTTCAACATCATCATCTTGATTATTATGTTCTAGATAATACTAAGAAGAAGCAAGGAGAATAACCATTAGAATACAAAGGTAAGGGTCATCCTTTGACTACCTTCATTCTTCTCCTAACAATTGGATACTTGATTCAAGAACCTCTCACCACATGGCTTCTTCATCTTATACTTTCTCACACTTTGCTACTTGTGATGTACCACCTATTTTGATGTGGGATGTGCTAGTATTATGAGTGGCCAAATAAAATCATTTATACAGAAATTGATACATAAGAAAAACTATATCCATAAAAGTTCACATTGTATCAATTACTATCATAATACATCACAGTCTCATACACATCAATAGAATACATTGTTAGAGTCGGTCTAGTTATCCCTCCATCAGAGACCAAAGCTCTTTTTTGCACTTCATGTTTTAGGTGTCCCACCAGTTTTCATCAGTTGCATTTCGTTAGGCATGCCATAACTCTGATGGAGTGGTTGTGTCATTCATTCCCCTCGTGCATGTCACTGTTGGTTCAGGTTAAGTCATAAAGCTTCACAAGTCATTTACAGTCATATTTTAAATTTTTAGGTCTAGGTCTAGGGTTGAGTCAGTTTAGTCTTGGAAAGCCTTAGAAGACCAGCAGGCCAGAGGGATGTCTTTGATAGATAATCACTTCAATAGTTTTCATCATTGTGCAGCTGAATAAGGACTTCTCTTCAAAACTCTGTTTTGAAGATAAGTTGCCACCTCATTTTTGTAAAAATTGTCAAAATTTTCAATTCTTCAATTGTTCAAGTGCAGCCTTGGTCTCCTTTGCCAGAGTATATCAGAGCTATCCCTGCAAAAATTATCAGAGAAAATCATTATTTCAACCAATTTGAAAGGGGAAACCAAAAAGGTCAGAGCCTATTAATTTTGAAAAAGTGTCAACAACCAAACATAAGAAAATGGGTTTTCATTAAGCAAAAAATTAAAAAAGGAGGCTATATCAAGTCATTTCTCCTCATTTGCAACCCATTCCACATTTTGAGAGCCAGGAGCATTGTTCAAAGCTGATTTTGTAAGTTCGTGAGCAGTTTGGGTCAGTTCCCGGGCGCGCGGCACATCAGGATAGGCGTGCGGCACATCAGAGGCGCGCGACACATCAGACAATAATTTCCAGTGTATTTTAACACGCGCGCGGCGCATCCAGAGTGCATGGCACGTTGGGTGAGGTGCACAACGCATTCAAGTTCATGCTCAGACTTGCCTAAAAATCAATCAAAAAATCTCTCCTCACGTATCAATTCGCAGGTAGGCCTACACTCATAGCTTGTTCTTGGTTTTTGGATGGTTTATATAAAGAAATTATGCTATATTTGTCATGAAAACCAAGTGTAAAAACCATCCATGTCCATCAAAGTTGCTGTAAGGATCTAAATGTCAAGTTTGTTGTAGGGTTTTCAAAATACATGTTGCCAAGGTTTCTTATTTCCCTTGTTTCCCATTTCCTATATTCCCCAATATTTTTCCCAATAATTCCTCATCAAACCCTACACCTTTCTCTCTCAAAATCCTAAACCCTCCCTTCTACTACAACCATATAATCCCTACCTTATTTCAAAACCCTAAAAATTTTCAAAATTCCCATGCCCTTTCCCTTCTCTTTACCATTTTCCCATTTTCCTAATGTTCTCATTTTCCCCATTTCCCTAATATTTTCCCCTCCTAACAATTTCCTTCTACATTTATGTCCCCTTGGTCATAGCATTTTGATAAAAAGACAAAAAAGTCAACAGTCAAATTTTGGCACACAGTTCTATATCAGCATACATAAATATTCCAGCTGTCTTGTTTCCAAAAGAACATGTCATAGACCGAGTCCGAATATGAGCAGGAGTATGATAGTGACACTACACCAGAGTTCAATGTGCCTAATGTGCCTCGGAGATATCACAAAGGTGGCAAAAGTGGACAGCATGTTAGGGAGGAGCCTAGCTCTTTGGCTCAATTGCAAGCTTTCCCACTTGCAATGGATTGTTTTCGACGCCAATCATGTTACCAATATTGTGAGATGATCTCACAAACTCAGCATCATCGGGAACTAGTCTGTCTATTTGTCCTTCATCTACAGGATGGTCATGTAAACCTTGCCGAAGTGGATTTTACCTTGTCACCCGACACTATTGTTCAGGCCACCAGGATACCAAATGTGGGGGAGGAATGGAGTAAGCACCAGATGCTGGACAGGTATTACTATGAGACATATATCAAGCTCGGATATATCAGACACCTAAGCGCAGCCTTTCCTTTCAGATACCTGAAAGATGAGTTTGCACCATTGATGAATCTCATCATTCGGTATTTCAGCTGTGAGGGTAGATTTTCGCGTCTCTATGCATATCATGTCCATTTGTTAATGCATATCACACGGATACGTATGATGAGCATTCCATTTTTCATGTGTCATAACATAGAGAGGATGGTGCCTTTAGTACAGAGGAAGAGCCCGGCACATCAACACGAGAGTATATATCACTATGCATTGATCAAAATCATAGTGATGCATCAGTTGGCACAACAGGGTATTGCTTGGGAGGATTTCATCTCCCGTGATTTCTTTTCCGCGCTACAGCCTCCTCCAGAGATAGTTCATGATGAGGGAGGGCCTTCACAGTTGTTTGATATTCCTGAGACCGAGCATGTTGATGCTCTAGTATATGTGACATATCAGAAAGGCCACAGGGCCTTATTTGCAGCCGCACGATGAGTACTATCTCCACCTAAGGTGGAAGGGGTCTCGTTGACATCATCAGCAGAGCGAGTATTATCTCCACATCATGTGGAAGGGGTCTCGCCTCCGTCTTCAGCACAGGTATAGATTCAGGATAGGGGTAAGAGACCTATGGTTGATGAGGGTCCTTCAGGAGGTCAGGACAAAGATATCATTGACATTGATGCTAGCTCTCCTAACTCAGAGCTCAAGGAGATCATCTGAGAGCAAAGGGCCAAGAATGAGTCACTGTAAAAGAAATTGTAGATGGCTAAATGGGTGATCAACTACTTGGAGCAGCGCAACAAATAGCTGGAGGATGAGCATGAACTTTATGAGCTGCGGAAGATTCGAGAAGACCGGGAATTGGCTCGAAGAAGACCCGGTGATTTGACACCTATTGATCGAGAGTCAATGCTCATCCGGGTTAACACTCATTTGGAGAAGTTGTTGGCGAAGGAAAACAGGGACAAAGACATGCTTCGCCACATGAAGACTCACTATTGGGCTCGCATGCATGTTTGCAAAGCGAGAATGAAGATCCTCAAGAGGCGTTTGAGCAAAGTGCAAAAACAACGCAAAAGGCCTGATCCGCTTTGAGTTTTGGCCGAGGCTTCATTAGTTGAGCATGATACATGATGGAGGGTCTTCACTCCAAATTTGGGCAAATTTGGAGAAAATTTTGTCCTTTCAAAATGTTTGGCTTGCGAAACAGGTTTTTTGGCTCTACGCGTAGCGCGCAGCACGTGACCCATAATATGGGGAGGTCCAAATCATAGATGGCTTATAGTTTTGGATTTGTCATGATGAAATACACATGATCAGCCATTTCCAAGACATTTCATCAAGTTCTGGGTGACCAAAAGGCTCAAAAACATCATGAAAAGCACCTTTTTGCCACTTTTTGCACCAGCAGGAAGTACTTCTGGGAGAATGCAGTTTTGGAGGGTCAAATGGGCACCAAATTGGAAAATTCCACTTGGGTTAGAAAGTAGATATCCAAGGATTTCCAACAAGACAATTGGAGCTCAATTTTGATGCCGGGAAGTGCCCCAAAATCAAGTGGAAAGGCGCGCGGTGCACAGGGCTCAGGCGTGCGGCGCACAGGGTTTTTTGGCACAGTTTTCCTCCTCAGCACAACAGATGAACCTAGTTTGACCAGTTTTGAGTTGTGATGGGATTTTTCACCCTTATTGATGTAATTAATGGAACTTTATGTTGATTTGACACTTATTTACCTATTCTAGATGATTCATTCATAAAATAGCAAAAATGTAATGAATGAATTGGTTTCCTAGCTTATAGAGGCAAGTTGTTTTGACTGCCTAGATTGTAGTGCTTAGTTTAGAATTGGTTGAAACAGCTCCTAGGATGATGAGCTCGACCCCTAGAGGCAAGGGAATGTGTTGGCTTGCCTATATTATGTATTTTCTGAGTCATTTTTAGGGTTGGACTCTTGGGAATAGCTTGACACTCTATTGTACTTATCTTATCTGCATTTTTGGCAAAGGAAAGACCAGGGTTTTGCAGCACTATTTGGGATTCATGTGGCTTTATGTGTTTGATGGCATGTTTCTCTCAGTACTTGTAAGTTGTGTATGTGTACCATTTTCTTTATTTAATCTTCTGTAATTAAACAAATGAAGTGTTAAGGTAGAATCCATGAACTTGCTATGCTCTGCCTTTAAATTTGTTTAATTTTCTATGTTTTCTTCAGTTTAAGGAGAATCCTTGAGACTTCCTTACTCTCCTTAGCTCCTCACCAGTCTAATCGATTCATCTCACTTGCTTTAAGGCATCAAAACAATTGCCTATCTTGCCCCAAGTAGACCTCTGCAAAAGCTGTGCCTCATCCCTGTACCCAAAATTACCTTTCCCTTGAATTCAACAAAACCTCAAAAACTCAATTTCACAGTCTTTGTACTTCATACCTAACCTAAAATCAGTCATCAATTCGGTCATCGCAAGCGTCTTTGATTATATTTTGCTGAGTTTGACCCGGAGAGAGCCCTCTCCTGTCCTCGTAGGGCTAGCTAGGAGGCTGAGCGTGGTTTGACTTGGCCTTGAGTCTTACCTTATTTCAACCTAAGGTAGATTTGAGCGCTAACATAGTGGCGACTTAATTGGGGAGAAATTTCAAATGGTTTGCTTGCTAATGAGTGTGTTTCACAAGTCTTAGACGGAGTCTGAAGTCACACCAGGTAGCTTTCGAAACGCTCTTGCTATGCATAAGCGGAAGTAGATAAATGTTGCTTCAGTCGATCTCTGGTTAGCTTGTGAAACCTTGATTTGCAAATCACCCTAGTAATTTTGTTCGTTCTAGACCTTTGGATGATTGAGTCTGGAAAACGATTGGCTGAATTATTTTAATTCTTTTGATCTTCTGATAAACACACTGGCTTCAAAAAGACATACAAGAGCAAATCCAAATACGAATCCACCTCCTATTTATGAAAATCTAAATTTGATTCGAAAAATCCTCCATCAAGAAAGCTCAGCGACTCCCTTGGCTAAATCTCATTCATGTCCTGCAATTTTTGAATACATTGAAGAACTTGCTTTCGACAAAAAGTTTGAATTTTCATTGTTTAAAACCAAGTCTGAAAACGCTCTTGATTATATTGTTCCAAATCCTGACTTTGTTGCAGCTCTTGAATTTGAAAGGCACAATAAATTAATTCACAATTTTATCTTGAGGCACCTTCAGACCGACATCCAAGCTACCAATATTGCTGATTTCTTAGAAGTCGTATCTGCAAACATTGGATCAACCGTCACAGCATCTACCTCTAGAATTCCTACTGAACCACCTTTCATTCCCACCATTCCTGTGCAACCTATAATTACTTATTCCAAATCTGCAGCCAATTCCCCTCCTTCATCCTACATTGCTTCTCCTCTGCATACACCTCCGCATACTCCTCATACAACAACTACACCCACTCCGCCCACAATACCTAGAGTAAATCCACCTAGAGCAATGGATGCTCATTTCACACCTCTCGCTTTACCTCAGAAATTGCATGATATTCCCGCGGACTATCAGAGTAAGATTCCTTTATTTGATGGCACTCCTCAAAGTGTGTCTGTTCAGCAGCACATAGAAAAAATGGCAACTTTTTATGATTTATATGAGATTGATGAAGAGGTAGTAACTATGCGATTGTTTGTGCAAACATTCAGAGGAGAAGTAAGAAAATGGTTCAGAGGCTGGGAGCTGGAAGTATACCTACGTTGGCTAAACTTCAGAAACAGTTTCTAGATCGTTGGGAACTTAGAAAGGATCTGCTTCAGATCAATGTCGAGTACAATAATATCAAACACAATCATGGTGAGTCTGTCCAAGACTACATTATCAGGTTCAATACAGTTTATAATGCTATTCCGGATGATTTAAGACCATCTAGAAAATCATCTCTTCTCAAATTCCCGGATGGTTTTGATCCGGAGATGGCTTATTCATTACAGGATAGAGATCCACCTACTTTAGAAGATATGCAAAATATTGTTGTTAATGTTGAGGCAAATCTGAATGACAAGAGAGCACGGTTGAAAGCAGAGAAAAGAGTGACTATAAAGGAAGAATCTACATCAGAACCGCCTTGGCTTCGTGAGATGTTCAAAAGACTGAACCTTGACAAATCAGAACCGCAAATTCGTAATCCAAATTACCGTGGCCAGCAACAACCTCAGTTCAGAATTAAGCAGCATGAACCAAGAGTACAAGAGCCGGCAGCCCAGCAACCAATCAAGACTCCTCTTTTGCAGAATTTTGTGAGTCAAGATTCAGATGAAGATTCTGATGTAGTAGGGGACCAAAACCACTTCTTTACTCCTGATGATCTACCCATTTACATCACTGAAGAAGAAGAGTATGGAGAAAGTTCAGGCGCCCAACAAAATGAAGATTTTATCTTAGCTAATGATGCAGATTTAGATGATTACAAAAGAGGATATTTGAATACCTCGTCCACTCAACAGAAGCAGTATTCATTGAGAAACCGAGATGTGCCATCAATCTAATTCAGAAAAGAAAAGAAGCTACAGCACCAAAGATGGATTCACCAATACCACAGAAGAAAGGAAAGGAGACAATTGATCCCACAACGAGCAAGATATCAGCAGAAGAAAGGAAAAATCAAGAAAGTATAATCAAATATAGGAAATAAGTTTCGGTCAAAGAAGTCGAAAAAGTTTCAGAATTTAGTTTGGAAAATGAAATTTCCAAATTAAAAGTATCTATTCCTTCGACTGAAATCATGAAAAACAGCAGCTACCGAAGTCAAGTCTCTAAAATTTTGAATTTTGATCCCATGTTTGACATGGTGAACGTTGAAGATGATCAACCAGAATTGATCTTTGGGCCAGCATTGGATGGTCGGTCCCCTGATAGTGATGTTCCTCCTTTTTATATCAGTTTGAGATTGCATGAATATGTTTTGCACAATGTTATGTTTGATGTGGGTGCTTCGCACAATTTGGTGCCAAAGGCGATCATGGAGAAGCTGGGGTTAGACATAACAAGGAAATATCATGATTTGTATTCATTTGATTCCATCCATGTGAGATGTATCGAGCTCATCAAAGATTTGGTTGTTAGCTTAGACCAAATTCCAGTGAAAAATGTCTTGATGGATGTGGTTGTGGCGGACATTCCTCCACGTTTTGGGATGCTACTTTCAAGATCTTCGAGGGCTAAATTGAAGGGTACTCTATAGTTAGACTTTTCTTATGCTACAATTCCAGTTTTCGGTCAAATGAGAAAGCTATATCGAGAGCACAAGATGAAATACATGATAACTAGTAAAGAGAAACCAATCAATCATCCTGTAAATTATGTACATACAGATTTGGAGTCGTTTGTTTTATTTGCTGATAGTTTTAATGATCTAGATAGTCAGTTAGTTCAGGCAGAAGATATACTAGAGATCACTGAAAATTTCAGAGAAGTTCTACAAAAGGAAAGAGGATAAAAGCAAGCTACCGTGGAGCAAACAGCTAAAGATAAGGGGCAGCAAACAGAAAAAACAGAGCTAACACAATTTCAACACTTGGAGGAAGATGAAGATGGTCTTTGGACCATAGATTTCGATGGCGCAGTAGGTAGTGATGGTGTTGGTATTGGTGTGTGGATTCGAAGTCCCTTTTCCGCTCAAGACAAAGTTCCAAGCAAGGTGAGAGTGTGTTCCTATAAATTAGCATTTGATTGTTCAAATAATGAGGCAGAATATGAGGCTCTCATCGCTGGCCTAAAGATTCTTAGAAAGCTGAAAGTGAAGAAGATTGCGGTCTATGGTGATTCCGAGTTGGTAATAAAGCAAGTTAAGGGTGAGTTTCAGGCCAAACATCCTCGTATGAGAGCATATCAAAATGCAGTCTTAGATATTTTGAAGTTGTTTTCTGATCATACCTTGACATGTGTGCCTCACATACAAAATGGTGTTGTTGATGGACTTGCTAAGGCAACAAGCAATTTAAAAATTCCAATGAATTCTACCAACAAGTTTGAGATTCCTGTGAAACACCGTCCCACTGTTCCGGATAATTAGCGATGTTGGCAAGTTTTTCAAGATGATGAAAAGATCAGTGAGTTTCTACAAAATAAGGGTAAGTTCAAAGATACCTCAATAGATACTGAGCATGATGATGGTAGTGATAATATACAAGTAAATCAAATGGACGTGCTGCCACTAAAAGACAACATTATTCCTAAGGAATTGATTCCTTTAGAGGAGCTGTTTGATCAAGATGATGTGGCCCGCAAACCGACATTGAGACCAACTGAAAAAGGTGTTGAAGAAGTAAACATTGGGACAACTGAGAATCCCAAGATGGTAAAGCTATTAAAGTCATTGTCACCAAAGGTAAAAGCAGAATATGTGAAATTGTTGTCTTTAGTTTCTGATGTTTCTGCATGGGATTACTCATATCTAAAAACATATGACACAAATATCATTCAACATACTATTCCTATTAAGCCAAATCAGAAGCCTTTTTGTCAAAAGTTGAGGAGAATCAATCCGAAGCTGCTACCATCAATCGAAAAATAGGTAAACAGATTGTATAAGTCAGGAATCATTGTGCCTATCCGATTTTCAGATTGGATATCAAACTTGGTGCCCGTGAGAAAGAAAACAGGTGAGATTTGTTTATGCATTGACTTCAAAAATTTGAACAAGGTGTCCTTAAAAGACAATTATCCGCTACCCAAAATGGACCATATATTGAAGCGAGTAGTTGGAGCATCAAGGATGTCACTACTCGATGGCTATTCAGGATACAATCAGATTTTAGTGCATGAAGATGACCGTGACAAGACAACGTTCACCACTCCATGGGGAACATTTCATTATGCAAAGATGCCATTTGGTTTGAAAAATGCAGGAGCCACCTTTCAGCGTGTAATGCACATGGCTTTTTCCAATAAGAAAGATGTATTTTTAGTTGTTTATCTTGATGACTTAACTGTGTTTTCAAATTCTGATGAGGAACATTTGTATCATTTGAAGATTGTTTCCCAAAAGTGCAGAAAATATGGCATTTCATTGAATCCGAAAAAGAGTCTTTTTGCCATGGATGAGGGCAAACTTCTTGGCCATATCATATCTAAAGATGGCATCCGTGTTGATCCTACACGTGTTGAAGCCATTCAGCAAATTGAACAGCCCCAGAACAAGAAAGAAATATAGTCCTTTAATGGTAAACTGAATTTTCTGCGTCGCTTCATTCCAAATCTAGCGGAGCATCTTAGATAAATCACGAGCATGCTAAAAAAGGACAGTCAGGTAAAGTGGACTGAAGAGGTGGTGAAATCATTTAATTTAGTGAAGTTAGCTCTTTCTTCAGCTCTTATTTTGATCAGACCAGACTACACGCATGATTTTATTTTGTTCTCATTTGCTTCTAAGCACACTTTGGCAGCTGTATTAATGCAAAAGAGGGAAGGTGTTGAAAAGCCCATTGCTTTTTTCAGTCGGATTATAAGAGACAGATCATTGAAATATAACATCATTGAGAAGCAAGCACTCGCACTTGTAAAGGCCTTGAAAGATTTCCGTGTGTATATATTGCATTCCCATATTCTAGCTTATGTTCCTAATGCAGCAGTTAAAGATATTTTAGTACAGGCAGATCCAGAAGGCAGACGGGGTCAAGGACTTGCCAAGTTAATGGCTGAAACAAATTTCCAAGTCCTAGACATAAATTTGATTGTTGTCATGTCTGATGAAGATGAGGAGACTCCATCTGTTCAGGTATCTGAAATGTTTCTTTCTTCCCCTTGGTATGCTGACATTTTATATGTACTTCAGCATTTTCCTTCACCTCCCAGAATGCCTAGAAATAGAAATAGAACTTTGAAATTGAAAGCTGCAAAATTCTGCATACTAGATTCGGCATTGTTTTGGAAAGACCCTGGTGGAATGTTATTGAATTGTTTGGTCGAGGAGGAAGCCAAAAGAGTCGTGGAAGACTTTCATAGAGGGGACTATGTAGGTCATCTGTTTTGGAGGACCACAGCAAACAAGATTCTAAGGGCAGACTATTATTGGCCTTCATTATTTTCAGATGTATATAAGGCTATTAAAAATTGTCATGAATGCCAAATTTTTGAAGGCAAACAACAGCCTTTGCCTCTCAAACCAATTGAAGTCAGCGCACCTTTTCAACAATGGGGATTGGATTTCATCGTGGAAATTCATCCGGCATCATCAGGACAACATCGATGGATATTGACAGCCACAGACTACTTTACAAAATGGATTGAAGCAATTCCTACTCGACAAACTACAGATGCGGTAATTATTTCTTTTCTTGAAACCAATATTTTGTCATGTTTTGGATGTCCAAGTAAGTTAATCACAGATAATGCAGCAGCATTTAAATAAAAAAGGATGATTGAGTTTTGTTATAAGTACAATATTAGCTTGGGACATTCAACCGCATACCACCCTCAAGGAAACGGATTGGCGGAGTCATATAATAAATCTTTGGTCAATATCATTAAGAAATTGTTGGAAATCAACAAAAAGGGCTGGCACAAGAAGTTGATAAATGCACTATGGGCTGATAGGGTGAGTCAGAAAAGGTCTATTGGCATGTCTCCTTTTGAGTTGGTGTACGAAACAGACACAGTTTTTCCCACTTCGCTTATTGTCTCGGTAATCAAATTACTTCAAGAAGCGGGTAGTGAGGAAGATCCTATGCAGAGAAGGATTAATCAGATGATTCATTTATAGCAGACATGGGAGGAGGTATTTCAAAACAATTGCAAGTTGTAGGAGCGCATCAAAAAGATTTATGACTGGAAAGCAAAGGCGGACACATTTCAGCTAGATGAGGTTGTTTTGAGATGGGATGCTCGACATGAAGACAAGGGAAAACATGGAAAATTTGAAAATTTATGGAAGGGTCCTTACAAGATTGCAGCATATCGTGGCCAAAACACTTTCCTTCTCAAAGAGATGAATGGAGATGAATGTCCTGGAGGGCCGATTAATGGTCGGCTGTTAAAGAGATACTACTTCTGAGTATCTTCTGCTCATTTCATCATCATTGTACATATCATTTTACTTTTGTTCTATTGCACATGTAAACTAACTTATCATCTTCAGTTTGGGGCCCGAGGTGAAGGCTATAATTCTGAAAATGAAGGTTAGTTAGTCTAAGTTTGTTAAGTCAGTTGTCTGAATCTTTTAGTTTCGAGTCTAGTTTGGTCAAAGCAGTTTTTGGTTTTTCAGTCAAATTCTCAAAAGTGTGTATTGCAATAATGACTCCATCGCCCAATGAGTGAAGGCACTGTCTAGCTCTTATAGAGATTTGTTGTTCTTGGCATCTCCAAGGAGCTACCATCCCCATTGGAGCCAATGTTAGAGTCGGTCTAGTTATCCCTCCATCAGAGATCAAAGCTCTTTTTTTCATTTAATGTTTTAGGTGTCCCACCAGTTTTCATCAGTTGCATTTCGTTAGGCATGCCATAACTCTGATGGAGTGGTTGTGTCATTCATTCCCCTCGTGCATGTCACTGTTGGTTCAGGTTAAGTCATAAAGCTTCACAAGTCATTTACAGTCATGTTTTAAATTTTTAGGTCTAGGTCTAGGGTTGAGTCAGTTTAGTCTTGGAAAGCCTTAGAAGACCAGCAGGCCAGAGGGATGTCTTTGATAGATCATTACTTCAATAATTTTCATCATTGTGCAGCTGAATAAGGACTTATTTTCAAAACTTTGTTTTGAAGATAAGTCGCCACCTCATTTTTGTAAAAATTGTCAAAATTTTCAGTTCTTCAATTGTTCAAGTGCAGCCTTGGTCTCCTTTGCCAGAGTATATCAGAGCTATCCCTGCAAAAATTATCAGAGAAAATCATTATTTCAACCAATTTTAAAGGGGAAACCAAAAAGTTCAAAGCCTATTAATTTTGAAAAAGTGTCAACAACCAAACATAAAAAAATGGGTTTTCATTAAGCAAAAAATTAAAAAAGGAGGCTATATCAAGTCATTTCTCCTCGTTTGCAACCCATTCCACATTTTGAGAGACAAGAGCATCATTCAAAGGCAATTTTGCAAGTTCACGAGCAGTTTGGGTCAGTTCCACGGTGTGTGGCACATCAGGATAGGTGCGCAGTGCATCAGACAACAATTTCCATTGTATTTTAACACGCGCGCAGTGTATCCAGAGCGTGCGGCGCGTTGGGTGAGGTGCGCGGCACATTCAAGTTCATGCTCAGACTTGCCTAAAAATCAATCAAAAAATCTCTCCTCATGTATCAATTCACAGGTAGGCCTACACTCATAGCTTGTTCTTGGTTTTTGGATGGTTTATATAAAGAAATTATGATATATTTGTCATGAAAACCAAGTGTAAAAACCCTCCATGTCCATCAAAGTTGCTGTGAGGATATAAATTCCAAGTTTGTTGTAGGGTTTTCAAAATACATGTTGCCAAGGTTTCTTATTTCCCTTGTTTCCCATTTCCTATATTCCCCAATATTTTTCCCAATAATTCCTCATCAAACCCTACACCTTCCTCTCTCAAAATCCTAAACCCTCCCTTCTACTACAACCATATAATCCCTACCTTATTTCAAAACCCTAAAAAATTTCAAAATTCCCATGCCCTTTCCCTTCTCTTTACCATTTTCCCATTTTCCTAATGTTTTCATTTTCCCCATTTCCCTAATATTTTCCCCTCCTAACAATTTCCTTGTACATTTATGTCCCCTTGGTCACAACATTTTGATAAAAAGACAAAAAAGTCAACAGTCAAATTTTGGCACACAGTTCTATATCAGCATATATAAATATTCCAGCTGTCTTGTTTCCAAAAGAACATGTCAGAGACCAAGTCCGAATATGAGCAGGAGTATGATAGTGGCACTACACCGGAGGTCAATGTGCCTAATGTGCCTTGGAGATATCACAAAGGTGCAAAAGTGGACAACATTTTAGGGAGGAACCTACATCTTTGGCTCAATTGCAAGCTTGCCCACTTGCAATGGATTGTTTTCGGCGCCAATCATGTTACCAATATTGTGAGATGATCTCACAAACTCAGCATCATCGGGAACTAGTCCGTCTATTTGTCCTTCATCTACAGGATGGTCATGTAAACCTTGCCGGAGTGGATTTTACCTTGTCCCCCGACACTATTGCTCAGGCCACCGGGATACCGAATGTGGGGGAGGAATGGAGTAAGTGCCAGATGCTGGACAGGCATTACTATGAGCCATATATCAAGCCCGGATATATCAGAAACCTGAGCGCAGCCTTTCCTTTCAGATACCTGAAAGATGAGTTTGCACCATTGGTGAAGCTCATCATTCGGTATTTCAGCTGTGAGGGCAGATTTTCGCGTCTCTATGCATATCATGTTCGTTTGTTGATACATTTCACACGGGTACGTATGATGAACATTCCATTTTTAATGTGTCGTAACATAGAGAGGATGGTGCCTTTAGTACAGAGGAAGAGCCCGGCACATCAGCACAGGAGTATATATCACTATGCATTGATCAAAATCATAGTGATGCATCAGTTGGCACAACAGGGTATTGCTTGGGAGGATTTCATCTCCCGTGGTTTCTTTTCCGCACTACAGCCTCCTTCAGAGATAGTTCATGATGAGGGAGGGCCTTCACAGCAGTTTGATATTCCTGAGACCGAGCATGTTGATGCTCTAGTATATGTGACATATCAGAAAGGCCACAGTGTTAGAAAATTATATATTACGGAGCAATGGAACACATGAAATAATGCAGAAATATAAACACAGAAAACGCACAAAACAAGAGAGACACAGATATACGTGGTTCACCCA
>APFE031629648.1:73708-95473 GCA_000404065.3 Pinus taeda | reverse complement strand
TCTAGAGAAGAAGCATACAGTCAGCATGAACAACATGGGGAAATGGCGAAGGAATATGACAATCCCGAGAAGACAATCAGTTATCCACCGTGTAACAGCTAAAGCTCCAGAAAAAGATGCATTATCATATTGTTGTAACAGCATTCTGAATTGCTTATTTTTGACACAATGGATTAACCGAATAGGCTGTAACATTCTATTGTAATAGATGTCTCCTCTATAAAGAGGAGACATCTACATGAAACGGGATGTCAATGGTTGGTCTGTAACTAAGGTTCTGAGAACATCAGCAAGTCTGAGTTCTATTGTATTTAATCTTTTTGGCAGATGAATATACAACTGTTTTGAGCACTTAATTCTGTCTTCGTCTTCTCGGGGGATCTTGTGAGAAGGACTGGGCCCACCTTCCTCACAAGATTCACCCATTTATTTTCCTGTCGATTGTGTAAGCGTGCAGTAAGTTCTTTTCGGTACTCTGTGTGGATTTAACAGCATTACCTCTGGTTTTCTTTACTTTACTAGTACTCTGTTTCGTTGCTCTTTGAGTTGTTTCTCACCGGTGAATGAGAGTGCTGTGTGCATCAGTAATTCTGATTACAGGGGCAGGTGCTGAACGTCCCCATCTGGAGGATAGGGTCCTGATCCTCTGCCAACAGAGCATCGTTTATTTTGCTTTTCAGATTTGTAATTTTAATCAATTGCTTTCACTTTAACCAGTCCTGTAATGACATAGCGTAAGAATTACGTATACTACAACTTTCAATGCTTTTAGACTTTAAGTACATACAGTACGCAGTGCCTTTCAAATAAAAAGACTTTCCCTGGTCGACAATTAATGTGGTACTTGAATGTTTAATTTATAAACAATTCAACTAGCCAACACCGTGCTTGCTTGCATTGTGCATTTTTGGGATGGAAGGCCTTCCGTTGTCCCAAAAAATTACATAGAGCTTGACTCACATTGGCCTCCCAGGCTTGATTTGTGCAATTTTTTAGAGGAAATGCCTCATTGGTCCTCAGAATTGCACAATACAATTTTCTTGGGTTCCAGTCATGTTGACTAAAACTGCGCATTGCATAGTTTTAGTCCTCAGCAGGCTAGGCTAGACTTTGCTCTGCATAGTTTCAACAATGTTGTTGCTTCAAATTGCACTGGTAGCACATGTGCTACATGAGAGATAGAAAACCCCCTGGAGACAACCTCTGGGTTGATTATAGACTAGTGCCAAGATGTTAAACAAAATTTTTTCACTATCCCTATACTCCCTGTTGTTTGATCCTGGAGGACCTCTTCAGTGAACCTCACATGCTTTGCCTTCATGGAGAAACTCCCATTATGTCCCTCTTCATGAGCAGATCATTTCCCTTTTGCACCATTTGCCCTGAAACGTTTGTTTTTCCCAGGTTACAAGACTGACGCTGATGACCTATGTCTCCCCCATTCCGATGTGCAGAGATTAACACTATTCCTAGCACCAAATAGTGCGAATAAGTTCTGTTGCAGTAGCACTAGTCTTGTTATGGAAAGTTTTTTAAATTAGAGCTGAAGCTTCTAGCTCTAGAAACTCTGTAATGGACGTCTGGTAAATGGTTTAGCTGGATGGGGTCGAGGATGAGAGTTTGGGTTCCTTTCCCCTATAATGATGGAATTACCTCAAGGGATAAGTCCTTTTCCCATGAGAAGAGGGTCCATCTCCCATCCATATTCCCTATATAAACCTCCCTTTGTCCCAAGCACAAGCTAGTTAGAGTGTTGGCTGAGTGAGAGTATACTATTTTGATTAGACAAGAAAGCTATTACTATTTGTAGCTATCTAGTTGTGTGAGGGAAAGTGTGTTTGGTTTGGAGTGAAGCATAAAGGGAAGAGCCTTTAAACTATTGTTGTTTGAAGCCATCATGGAATGTTAGTAGAAGTGTGTGGGAACCTAGTCTTGTGAGAGTAAGACTGCGGCATCAAGACGAATGGTTGTAATCTCTCTTTGACATTAATATATGAAACTATCGATTGATTTCGTACATGTTTTGTAATATTACATATTCATGTATTAATGCTTCTTGACTCATTAAGTAGGTTGAATTGTAATTTGTCTATTATTATGTTTGCGTGCTGTTGTTGTTTACTCGTTTCAGGAACTTGAAGAAGGAAGTGAGAGATTACTGGAGTGAGCAAGTGAAGACTTCATCAAACATGATAAGCGACCAAGAGGTAGGCCCTCTTTATTGATTCTAACCTGAGGAAATCTTCCATATAATGTATCTATTGTGGCTAGACCCATTATCGGGCTAGAGGAATTCGTTTGTGTTCGCACTTATAATTTTACTTCACCACAAATTAGCGACTTTGCTGGGGAGATCCCATCTTTTGTTTGTTTTGGATTTCATGATTTTGTGAGAACTTTGCTAATTACACGTTTTTCCTTTGGTTCGACTTCTTTTCTCCCGCTTACTAGCCTAAGTCTAAAATTCATAGTAGCAGATCTGGTCCCTATTTTGATTTTAAAATTTTTTCCTTAGTTCCCTCGGACAATGTGTTTAATCGGCTGACAGTCGCGCCAACCAGCACAAATTGCGGAGAAACAGTCACACCAACCAGCCTCTGGTGCTTGTTGTTAGTTAGGTAGTCATGCCGATGCCTGTAAGTGAATATTAGGGTCTGTCCCCATTCTTGGCTAGAGTGTTTTTCTCTCATGATATCGACCTCGTAAGCCTTTTGGACCATTTTCTCCCTAACTAGAAAGCTTCATTTAGTTTGGTTTGTGTGCTTGCTTGGTTTAGTCCAGCCTTTGATGTGTTAAGTCTGGTCCTATGTGAAGCTATTTTTTATTTTTTCTTTGAATCTCTCGATTAGTGCTAGTTGTTAGTTAGGTAGTCACGTTGATCAACCATCAGCACTAGTTGTAGTACTAGTCAGTCGTGTCGGTCATTCCAATTGGCGCTAGTTGTAGTACTATTCAGTCGCGCTGGTCTCTGAGTTAAGAAAAAAATAGAAATTTTCCCATTCCAATGCTAGTGTGTCTTGACCTTTAAACTCTCTTCTTCCACCCAGAAGTGACTAGGATGCTTTGTTTTCTTCATTTTCAATTGAATGAGTGAAAGCGTCTTGTTTGTTCTCTTATTTCAAGTGTCTCATTTCTCATTCCGAGCATATATTACATTGCTTGGTTTGTCGATTGAAGAATTTATGTGTTTGGTTTGTTTGATTCAGGGAAGAAGTTGTTTTTAGTTTTGTTTATAATGCTTTGGATTTGATCGATGCTTGTTTGTTTAGAATTGTGAAAATATTCATCAAAGTGCTTAATGTGAAAGATTCATTTTTCATTTTGTGTTAAGAAGAACATCATTCTAGTTTACTTAAGTGAAAATATTGCATTAGTAGCATTATTGAGAAGCTACAATTGCATCATCATAAGCATATAAATGAAATGAAACTTCTTATGTTGTTATTGGAAGATTAATTGCATTTAGGAGATTTATTAGTGAAAGATTTCATTCTTCGATTGTTGCACTAATTTTGTGTTCTCTATCTCTCAATTAGTGATAACTTTCATCGAAGACCAAGATTGCTTTTCTCATATAGCTGCATGTAGGAGCTTTTGTCAGATGATAGTGGTAGGGCCTTGTAATTGAAACCTAATTCAAGATAAACTGTTAAAATTTATTGAATTAACCTAAGGAAGCATTGAAACTTAGATAGACGTGTTCTGACGTCTTATAACCTAGCAGTTGTCATTCGCTTCGGCACTACACAACACTAGTATGGATTTGTGCTCCTTGTACCATCGAGTATATAATGAGAGACCCCACTAGGCTACAATCCTTTATCCATAGGAGGCAGAGTCTATCACCGTGTAAACATGATACATCGAACACAACATTCGGGGAGATTTCCTGCTTGTACTTCTCGGTTCACGGGAGGTATTTTGTAGTTCATGATTGCATGGTAATCATGTTTACCTAGATCATTTAGAGCAGTCATTTGATCTTTTTGACTCATTAAACTTAAAATATCATTCGAGCACTTGTCATTTCGAGCTCGTTTCCAATCGAAAGTGATATAGTCACCTTTCGTCCTTTTCTCGACTCTTAAAATATGAAAAGGTAAAGTTTTGTTTCAGTGTCTTAAAATTAACTACCCACGAAATATTCTTGGTTAAAGTTATCTTCCTTGGTGATTCTTTAGGGTCGCTTCCAATGGAAACATTCCCAGAGTCTACTAGTCAATGGTTCCCCTCAGATGGGAATCCTGGTCCTTTTCCTTCTTTTGGAAATGCTAGTGCTCCTTATATGGCGACATTGTCCCTCCCTAGGATAACCATTGGTTTACCTGTCTAGTTATTTTTGACCTCAGTGATCCCAAGTGTCCCAATTCCTACCCTACCATTTCCTTCGTTTGAATCACGTCATGATGATTCTCAAGTTGACCCCTTGCTTTCTTCCCCTATTTCTTCACCCTCCTCTTCTACTTCGCTTGGTGAAAGTTTGAAATCCAGTAACCAGAAGGTTAAGAAGAAGAATAAGAAGATGAAGAGGAAGAATTCAAATAATTGATAGGGCAACTGTGCAACTATTACTCCAAATGCACTCCACATTGAAAAACCTTCTAATCCTTCACAAAGGGTAAAATCCCCTTACAAGCTGTGTAAGGGTGACCATCTCCTTCGAGACTGTCCTAACATTCCCAAAGTCTTAGAGGTATGGTCTAAGTACCTGAATCAACCATCCCCGTTGACCTTTGGAGATCATGTTGATGTTACACCTTCAGCTAATGATGGTAAGACAAAAGGGAAGATTAGATTCCCTTGTAGGTTATGTGAAGGAGAGAATCTTCTTCAACTTTGTCCTCTTATGGATAAAGCTTCCAAAGTTTTGGAAAACCTTGCAGTTCCTCAACCCAACTTCTTGTTGGTTATTAGAGGCTTTCTTCTAACCCTCTCCTTGTTGGTAAAGAGATTGACTTGGATTCATCTCTTTCTCGTCCTACTTTTCCTGAGGGAGACTCTCTTGTGTCTATTCCCGACCAACCGTTGGTCGAAAAGAGTGTCAACTTGGTTCCCCCACCAGTTTATCACTCTGTTCCGGGAGAGAGTGGTGATCATACTTCTCATGTTCTTATTGTCTCCTGAGATTCTCATGAATCGAAGAGTGACCCCCCCATCCTAGTTTTTCAGGAGAGTCCTCATTCCATAGACTAGCTGATAGGGGCTCATACCAATAGATTTCTTTGTGTTCAACTTGTCTTCCCACAAAGCATTCACTAGTTTCTTAGTCCAGGTCTTCTTATTGTCTTCCAACAATTTTTTGATAATATTCATTAAGCTCTTATTGGATGACTCTGCAAGTCCATTTCCCTAGGGATAGTAGGCTGTGGAATGACCAAGAGTTATGTGATATTTGTTGCAAAAATCAATCATCCTCTTTGATTTAAAGGCTGCAACATTGTCTGTGATGATTTTAGTGGGGCAACCGAATCTGAATAGAGTGTTGGCCTCAAGAAAACCTATTATGACAGTATCTATGGCTTGTCTTGAGGGTATGGCTTCTATCCACTTTATGAAATAATTTGTGGTAGTTAAGATCCATCTATGTTGGGTAGAGGAAGGGGGATGAATTTCACCAATGAAGTCACGACCCCACTGTTGAAATGGTGTTTCAGTAGATATAGGTTTCAAAGGTAATGGCAGTAGTTTTCTTTTTCTTTCAAAAATCTAACATTTGTGGCATGAGGTTACAAGCTTCTTAACATCAACAAATAGAGTGGGCCAGTAAAGACTAACCCTCAAGATCTTATTAGCTGTTGTCTTCCAATAGAGATGTCCCCCACAGTCACTTGCATGAAACTCTTGCAAAATTTTATCAAATTCCTCCTTTAACAAACAATTTAGAAAGATGCCTTCATGATTTTTCCAAAATAAAGCATTATCAATTATGCAAAACTTCAAAGGTTTCATCTTTAAGAACATACTTTTAGTCTTGGATAGCTCTGGAGGAGCTTGAAGGTTTTGTAGAACGTATGTTATATCAGCATACCATGGTGAATGTGTAAAGGCTTGGATGGTCTGTGGAGTCGCCATCTCCTCTTCGTTTTCCAGTTTTGCAATGAAGTTTATGTCTAGGGCCTGGTAGTTTGATTCAACCACAAGCTTAGCCAAACCTTGGCCTTTGATCAATTTTGTAGGTTTAATTTCTAAATCATACTCTAATATTGTAGCGATCTACTTTCCTCTCTTTCCATCAGATCCATCCTATGTTAGAATGTCCTTTACCACAACATTGGGAACATAAGCTACTATATAAGAGTACAAGATATAAACTCTGAAATATTTAATTGCTTTAACCAGAGAAAAAACATACTTCTCCATTATGTTATACTTTAAAGGTGCATCTCTCAAAGCTTTACTAAAGAAAGCTATTCGCTGTTCAAAACCCTGATCATTTTTCTGCAAAATGACTGCAACAATTGTGTGTTCTGAAGCTAAAGAAAATATGATAAATTCCCTATCAAACATTGGTTGATGAGGACTGGTGTTTGTGTCAAGGCTAACTTTATATCTTAAAATGAATTTTTAGCCTCTAAAGTCCATTTAATAGTTGAATCTTTCTTCAACATGTTGTTTAGTAATCTAATTAACTCAGCTAAATTAGAGATAAATCTCCTCAAAAAGTTTATCTTACCTAAAAATGATTGAAGTTATTTGATGTTCCTGGGATGTGGTATCTGCAAAATGTCTTCAATTCTTGTTGGGTCAATCCTGATACCATATTTGGAGATAATGTGACCTAGTAATTTCCCTTCTTCCAACCCAAACAAATATTTTTTAGGATTCAGAGAAATTCCATATTTCCAGGTGTTGCTGATCTGATTTAGAAAATACTATGAGATCATCAAGGTATATTACTAGGAAATCATGGATTTCCTTAGCGAAGGCTATATCCATTTCTCTTTGAAAGATGGCCCCGAAATTTTTTAACCCAAATGGAATTTTCAAATACATGAGAGTGCCCCATGGAGTAGTGAATGCAGTCTTTGCCTGATCATCTGGGTGGACTAGGATTTGGTTACAACCAGAGAACCCATCTAAAAGTGAGATTCTGGTGGAACCTACTACCCTTTGTAATATGTGATCCATTTTAGGAAAAGGATAGTTTTCCTTAAGTGAAAATTTATTCAAATTCCTAAGGTCAACACACAACCTAATTTCGCCATTTTTCTTTCTTGTGGGTTCCAAATTAGAAACCCAATCTGAGAACCTGATAGGTGCAATAATCCCAATTTCATACATTCTTTTGATCTCTTTTACAATAGAAAGTAGTAGAACATGGTTAATTCTTCTAAGCTTCTTTCTAAAGGGATTTTGATCTTCTTTTAAGGGAATGGTGTGTTGTATTATGCTGGTATCATAGGATTTCAGGTCCTCATAACTCCATGCAGAAACATCTTCGAGTTCTTTGAACAGTTCCATATATTTCAGTTTTTCATTGGGAGGTAATGGTTTTGACAGTTTTATTAGTTTGGGATTTTCTTCAAAGCCTATGTTACATTCCTCAATGTCTGATTTCAAGGGTTCCATTTTAGGATTTTTAGGAATATCGTTTGAATCAAATAAGTCCTCCAAAGGAGTTAATCCTTTGGGTAGAAAATTGTCTTTAAGGTTTATGACTTCAGTTTCTTCATCAATTGCTTCATCAATTTCCATTTGTTTTAGATTTCGAATATTTGCTTTTGTAAACTTTGTAGGATGAAATATATCTATCTGATCGTCTTCATCAGAACAATCAAAATCTATTGCTATATTTGTGTCTATGTTGCTATTTACAAACTCCTCATCTAAAGTCAAAAAACTATTAATTTATTTATCATTCTCGAATACTTGATAGTTCTTTAAGTTGTCAGGAATAGCAGGTCTATGCCTAACCTCAGCAGTGTACTGATGGTTGGGATGAAAGGGCAACTTACAAGTATTAGCAAACATGGCTAAGCTGTGAGCTTGCATGTTGTGTTTTCTTGGAATAACAACAAGTTTAGTTTCTAAAAAAGTATTTAGTATTTCTATAACTGTACCTCTATAAAAGCCTAACCCAAGATCCCTAGTCAAATATTACAACATTAATTTGTTTGATTACCAACTCAGAATCTCCCATAATAGAAACTCTTATGGCTCCTAACCTTTATACTAGTTTCATACCTAACAGAAGTGCTTCATAGTCAGCCATGTTGTTTGTACATTTAAAGTTCAATCTGTAGGCATGACCTTCTACATGATCATTTTCTAAGTTATAAATCCATAGACCTACTCCTGCACCTAGTTTGTTGACTGACCCATCAAACTCAAGATGCCATAGGATTTCATGCTCATAATTTTCATCTGGGATAGTGAAATATTTCTTGGCTGAGGTATCTAGGTCATCTTTTTTATCTGAAATCTCATGAATTTGGACAGTTTTATTTTCTTTTAAAACTGCAATTTATTTTGGTTCTGTTGTTAGACTATTTGAAGTGTCTTCTAGATTAGATTTAGCACTGTAAAGTATGAAAGAATCAATATCAGAATGTACTGAATATATAGGAAAGTTCTGAGGTCTCTCCTGGGTACTCACTACATACTTCATCAGAGTCTCTCTATACAGTTTCTTGGGATCTCCAAAGACTGATATGGTAGCATATGAAATGTCTAGTTGTAGAGATCCCTGGAGTTTGGCACCCTAAGACCTAGACTACAACATATCATAGTTAGGGGTTATATCAGCAAAAACTATGTCCATAAGTATGGTCTTGGTAGGGTACTGAACTAGGGAAACACACAAATCTTTTATAAGCCCTAAGAATTTAACATGGCTTGAATCAAAGGAGAATAGATCCTTATAAGGCCTAGTGATATCCAAGTTTAGATTTTCCATTACAGACTTAGGCATACCATTATGTGAGGCCCTAGAGTCAAGCATGGCATTATGTAGGATTTTATTATGGATCTTAAGGCTGATGTAGAATGGTGGTATCCCTCCTTCAATTGGCTTTCTATTAACATCTGGTCTGAAAATTAACTCAGGTTGATCATCAAAAAGGTTCACAGAGTCTTCATTCTCATGGAAGTTTAAAGATTTTCGAATTTGATATTTGTAAGTTTCATGTTTAACTAATTCTACCAGAGGCACTGAGATTTTGAGTTTGGCCACCTCTTCTCCCAAATTGAAAGGTAGAGGGGATTTGTCTGTTTGAGAAGTTGAAATTTTAGCACCAAGGTTCTGAGTAGTATGTTCTTCTTTTTCATTATTTAGATTGTTTTTATCTGGATTTTCTAATATGATTTATGGAGGCTATTCCACTATCCCCTTGAGGGGATTGAAGTGGAAGGTTTCTCTTCAGCAGGTTGGTTATCAGTTACATCTTCAATGGTGGGAATAGGAGGATTTTGATGTGGTTTAGAAAGGATTTATAAGGTTTTTGTAACTTGAGGATTCTGATTTGTATCTTTTACTTTCTTAGGCTGGTTAGGTATTGCTTTTTTATTCTGATCAGGAATATCAACATTCTTTTTGCTTCTTAAATTGTACTATTTATGAACTTCAAAAATATCAAAGTCATACCCTTGCTTATAGTCGAAATATTCTCTTGTTTGGGTCTGTAACTGTTGAAGCATGTATAATTCTTGATCATCCTGAGTTAGAAAAATAGTTTCTTCATAATCTAAGCCCATAAGGTTGATTTGGGTATCTATCTCAGTTCTTCTTGGTGGGAAGTCTCAGCAGAATTTTCCTGGAAAGGTGGTCTAATGTTCTGATCAAGCCCATTTTTACCAGTGTTCTGGTTTTGGTTTTTCCTAAAGTTTGCATTCCTTACTGGATTAGCTTGTTGGTTATCCCAATGAGGTTTTCTTTTAATGACTTATATTCTATCCAATAACCTTTCCATTACTTTAGCTAAAGCATCCATTTTCTGATCAAAGGGTGAAGATTCAACTTTCAAAGGTGTTCTTCTCTCATTTTTAACCCTAGCTCTTTTAGATAGCAGATTAGCTTCTACGCTAACTGCCACACTTTGCATATCTTCAAGTGTAGGGGGATTCCTTTCTCTAAGTTGAAAAGCCATATCTGTATCAAATCCATCTGGAAACTTAATCAGGGATAAGCCAGGTGGAGGCCTAAGGTCAAGTGGGATTACATTATAAACATTATTAAACGTAGTGCAATAGTCTTGAACAGTTTCGTTTGGTCCCCTTTTAAGGTTTTCACTTTCAGAGAGAATTTGAAGGGGGTTCTTTTTCTTCTCCCACCTATTTAAAAATTGTTGGTAAAGAACTTCTAAACTATATATACTTTAAGGGGGCAAAGATCTAAACCATGTTCTCACTTCTCCACCTAAAGTTTGGACAATGATTCTCATTTGAACATCTCCTATGGTAATCTCATGTAGTTCAAAATAATCTATCATTTTCTTAGTTTCCAGTGCCATCAAATAAGGTAATTTTACTGTGATAATTTGCTGTCAAGACACCTTGAGGTGCAGACATTATAATGGGGGCATATCTGAGTGCCATAGCTCTAGGTTGGACGGGATTAAGAACATGAGTTGGGGTAACAGGAGGATTTGGGACAACAAGGGGAATTGGAGTAACAGGGGTAATGGGTGTTTGAGGGGTAGTGATGGGCTGATGGGGGAGTGAAGATATGAATGGAGATGAGGGAAGATTATCAGAGATGTGAGGAAATGATGCTGAGCTAAAAGATGTTGAAGCTATTTCAAAAAGTTCAAGGATTCTATTAGTGTTAAGGGATGGCTGAGGGGTGTTCAGAAGGTTCTAGTCAATTGATAAGTTGGCTCGTTGGGTTTCAAGTTCTCTGGTAAACTCTAGATCTAGGACTGTGATCACAAGTTCACTCTCAGACTTGGTTCTAAACATAGATAGGTCAAAATACTCGTCAAAAGGGACATATTCAATGAATAACCTCTCAGAAAGACATGAATTGGAGCTAAAAAGAGGTCTAAGGATTACTGAACTTTCCTGTCTTCTGATTATTCTTGGAATAAGGTTGGGATTTTCAAATACAGGGGAGGATTTGGATCAGGGTTGGCCTTGGTATAGTGAGTTCTCCCTGAAGCCATATTTTGAGCTTTTTATGATTATATTTTTCTTTTTATGAAATTTTTGAAATAACTTCTAATAACCGTTTAAGATGCTTAAAAATAAAAATTTGAATTTCTCAAAGTTTTATTAAAATAGAGAGTTTTGAATCCCCAGTATGGTCGCCACTATGTTATCACTCAAATTTTTTCCTTAGAAGTTATCAAAGAAGGAATAATTTGAGGTAACCACAAACCTAATCTTTTAGACTCAGGTTCTAGCCAACCTAATTCCAGAGAGGGCTCTCTCTTTATAATTTAACTTTGTTTGGATAAGATTTTAGGCTAGTTATTAATGTTCAAGATTGTTTTGTTTTGATTGGGTGGTGGAATTAAGAAGACAGATGGGTAGAGCAAGTATTTAGGCCTTTGGGCTATGGATTCAATCAAAAAAGGCTTAACTAGATTTCATCTATCACTGAGGTAAGAATCCTCAGGCTAGGCTAGCATGAAAAAAGCAAATCTGTGGGTTTGAATGGATGGAAAGTCCTAACCAGGGCCAAGGGCAATGAAGAATCCTTGACTGGGATTAAGACGAAGAAAGGAAGGATGACCAATAGCAAAGGGAAATGAAGAATCCTGTACCATGGACCAAAGGGGGGATAAACTACAAAAGTAAGGTGGCAATTAAGAATCCCAAGACCAAGGCAGTTTAGTAGAAAACATAAAGAAAAGAAAACAGTGAAAACAGAGAGCACTTAAGCTAATTCTGATGATATCATTCCTTGTTTGCTTTTAAGATTTTATAAGAAACATATGTGAAGATTTCATAACATAAAGAGAAAAAAATATTTAAACATGAGAAAATGATACTTATTTGTTTCTACTGTGCACAAGAATCCAGTGAAATGTCCTCAGCTTTATTTCATTTCCAGCAAAACCAATCCAGTCTTGAGTACAATAACTCCTTGGCTAAAAAATAATATGTCTACAGAGATGCATTTTAATCCACCCCAATTACTTGAATTTGTGAAGCATTTATACAAAAATTGATACAAAATATCTGATAACCATATGAGAATTATTCTAGGAAACAAAAAATATCTTCAACACGAAGATAGAGACAGATGGAGAACTGTCTTCTAACTATCCCTTTTATTGTGATTGAGATGGCTGTTGCAACTTGGATTTGGCTCTTGCAGTTGCTTTGTAGTTATGTGCTGGAATCACTTTTATCTTCTACCTACTAATATTGTTTATCTGTGCTTCTTTGATCTTGTCTTACCTGTTTTACCTGGCAGCCATGTTTTACCATGTGGATTTACTATAGTAACTTTAGTAAATCAGTCAAGTTTGTCCACAATTCACTGTCAGGTAATTTCATTCTTATCATTTTCCTGTAAACCTCATCAGCTTTTGTGTATTTGGAAAAATTTGGTTTGCTCATGAGCAAGTGCTTGACCTCATGCTCTATGTAGAACAGATTCTCAATGCCATCATAAAGCACCTTTCCAGTGGGCAAAGATTTCACCCTTGAAGTACTAGCTTGGCTTCTGGCTAGCTTGTTTAACTTGTCAACACAATATTCCTAGGTCATCAACTTATCATGGGTCACCATAGGACTAGGAAGTTATTTTTCTCTTAAGATGCCATACTTTAGCATAAATTTATCAATGTCTATTTGGATGCTCTGACATCTTTTCTCCAGATTAAGCATTAAGTTCCTTTTGGTGAGAACTTTTTTGATTTCGATGATTGTTGTTGTTCTGTCATCTGTCTCCAGTTCATCAAGCTGATATTTGTTTTTGTTGTTCAAAAAGGTGATCAACTGATTGGCTTCTTCTAGTTTATTTCCCAATTCTTCCACTGTCTTGTGGATTTCCTCTGTAGTCATTTTGACTAATTCTGTTTGCTCAAAAATAATATGAATAGAAGGCCAAACATCAGTGATGGAATCAATTATGTTGGCCCAAAGGATTTCTTTCATGTCTCCCAATGGTTCTTGCAGTGTTAAATCCTTCTCAAGGGCTTTTATCCTTTCTGCCATCCTTAGGTTCCTCTGGATTTCTTCCTTGTGCTCTATTTGTGCAAGTTTACAATTGGTTTCTAAACTTGTCACTTGTTCTCTAAGTTTCTTGAGATCAGTGGCCTAGACACCCATTTCTTCCATGGCCTTGATCAATTCTGCAGTTTTATCTGTTGGTGTCTCTGTGCTGGTTGATGTACCTATGCCTGATGTAGTACTTGTCACTGGCAATGCTATTGGTGGAATTGTTCATGCCAAGGTAGCTGCCAAGGTGGAGGGAAATGTTGTGGAAACTGTAGGTATTACAGTCTAAGGAGTAGTGGCCAACTCAATCTGCTTGGACTATATCAAATTATCCAATTCTTTCTCAGTTTCCTTCAATTGGTTATTCAATTTAAGGACTAGGTCCATAAGTTCTTCCTCCTTCCGTGTTTCTAACACTTCAGCTGTTTGAGGATGATGAAGAGGAGGAACCTTGAGCTACTTCTTCAGTGCAGCTATGTCATCATTTTTCTTCTTTATCATCTATGTTGTTGCTTTAACATCCTTGGGATCATGTCCCAGTTCTATGACCAAGTCCTCTAAGGACTTTATTCTAGTGTCTTTTGCTTGTGAAGAGGCCTTTTCCAACTGGAAGTGTGTTGAGATGTTATTCAGTGAATTCTGATGTTGGTGGGATAATATGGCTTTGTTGATCAAAGTGGAGTAGACCATTTCACTATTTTTTTTATACAACTAAATTTGGTTGATAGGATGGATATCCTTGGCCAATACTTCAAAATCTATTTTAAGGTAGTCTGTCATTGATTTAGGTTGTTGTATGGTTGGTTTGAGAAAGATCATCTACATTTTACCCTCTTTTATGTCAAAGGCTGACATTAGCCTTGTTTGGTTTGTTGGAGCCATCTTTAGATAATGTGCATAGCTTTGCACCTTTAACCTCTCCTTCCTTGCCTTGATTTCCTTATACTTTTCTTTGATGTCTTGGCTTTGTCCCATGGGAGCCCTGAAGGAGGATACTTCCACACTCTATTTCCTTTCTAACATTTGAGTTTGAAAGGTGGAAGGTTCTTGTGTCCCTCCTAAAGGATTTTTGTGCTTTCTTTCTGTCCTCTCTAACCCTAAAATCCCTGTTGTCTCTTAAGTGTATTCTTGCATAGCATATGTATTTAACCTTTGCCTCTTAGAATAGGTCTGGGAAATAGGTCTACTGGAAGGGGTGGCCTCATCTCTGTCTTTCGTAAGGTTCCTCTCCTCATTTAGAGGAGTCTATAAAATAGGAGGACTGCTCATGATTTGTTCAGGTTGAGCAAGTTCTTCTGAAATTTCAGGCTGTTCAGATTCTTCTGGCTGTTCTGAAAGGTTTGGTTGCTTTGATGGCCCTGCTTGATCTGAGGACTCTAGTTACCCTGATGGTCTTGCCTCTATTTATGGACCTGTTTCTTATGTCTGCCCACTGTGGCTCTGTGCTTGTCTCTGAGACTGAGACTCTCCTAGAACCTGTACAAAGGAATCCTCATCAAGTCTTCTGTCTGGGTCCATTAATACATTATCAATAGCAACCTTTGTACTATCTCAATCTATCAAAGTGCCTTCCACCCATTCAGATTGATTAGCATATTGTTCAATTTCAGGGATTCTATGGTGGATATAAGGAGATAGTTTATTCTTTTGCCTCCTATTACAAATGAAGCTTAAGTGGTCATAGGTCCACATGAAACTTTGTTTGAGTTTCAACCTTTGGAGGATTTCATCTGCCTCCTTTCCTGCTTCCCTACTATTACAAATGAATGGGCCCAATTGATCTTTTATTCTAAGTTGGGATTTCTTCTTAGCTTTTACAAAGTGCACCTCATCTGAATTGATCATTTTTCTATAGTACTCCAGAGAAAATAATCTCATGGGGAGGTACTTTGGAAATTTGTAATGTGGCAATTCACATCCATAAATTTTGTTTGTAGTGTGGTTTTGGTACAAGTACCAATCCCCCACTTTGTACTTGTTTGACAACTATAGGACCCTCCTAATGTCTGCAATGATTCTGGGTGGAGGGCTTCCTAGTAGCATGGTTGTCACAAGGTAAAAAAAGAGGTCTATGAAATCTGTATAGGAGTATTGAGAATCAAATTAATGAATGAAAGAAGTCTAGAAGATCACTGATCTAGGGTTTTCTTTGGTATCTAGCTTTTGGAGGGCAATTGGAAATCTATGAGCTTGGTAGTACAAGAATAAATGATACAGAACTAAGGAATACTTAAACACTCTTTCATTTTCCAACCTGATGAATTGATCATGCATTCTACCAGTAATAAACGTTGCATAGGTAAATATAAAGGTTGGTGGTTGGCCAGGAGAGTAGATTGACATGATGGATATCATAATCTCATCAACAAATTCTCTAGTGGTGTAGCCTAGCACACCAGATATCATATTTATGATGTCTCGACCAAGGCTGGAGAATATTGTCCATAAATAAGGAGGAGGGTCCTTTGGGATACACTGTTCTTCTCTGATGAAGTTCTGGAATAACTGAGCTAGTCTGATTGATGTGAGGGTAGGGTATCTATTCAACATATCTCCAATAGAGAGTGGAGTTAGACTTTGGCTTGGTTGCAATTTTAGCATTTGGTTAATGGATTCAACAGTGATAGTAAATAGAACTAACTGGTCAGGGGTTCTTACTTCCCTTTGGATAGGATCATAGTTCATGTGGCAGTAATGTACAATCTCTGGGAACACATGCACTCTGGGGAACTGGTACTTACGAAAACCTGATTCCCAAAATCCAATGGAGTTGGGTTGACTCAAGTACTGGTCCCTATACTTGAAAAAGAGTTTTAAAGGGTATTTTGAGATAGAGGTATCTTTGATTTGGAAGTCTTTGTCTGCAAGGGGAAGGTGGTCTAAATCCATGTGGGGAGTCATAATGGGCATGACATTCAAGGAAATTGGGGCTTCCATCCTTGGTTCTTGTGGATTCAAGGACGGGGGAAAAGGGTTTCAGGGAAATATGGAAAAATTAGTCGATTACAAAGTATTTCAGGACTACCAGGTAGCTTAATTTACTAAATTACTTAGTTTTTAAAGTAATTTAGCTCAGGCTCAGAAAGAAAACAAGGTTTCTTAGTGGAAATGGGGTAAATACCTAGTTTCGACAGTTTGAACGGAGTAATGGTGCTGGTGCACTATTTGTAGGAAGCGCACGGGTCTGTAGGGTAGTCTGGAGTTCAGCGACTTCAGAAAGTTGACGATTAGTAGCAGGTTGACAGTTAAACATACTTTGTGCTTTGCATGGAAGTTAGAATTTTCTTTTCATGATAAAAACGAAAAAACAATGAGTTTTTTGGTTTTATGCGTGAAGTCAATGTTATTGGCAGGTATGTCGGGAAAGGACAGTTGGCCCCAATTGGAGGAGAAGACATTTTGGCATGTAGCGGAGGCGGTAAGTGGAATCTATCACACTATTTTTCGGGATAAGTGGTTTTGGGGGGAGGCCGCCTGATGCCATTCATTGGGCACCACGTAGCAGTGGGGTGAACAGTAAAACTGCTCACATCGGGCGGGTAAATGTTAGCCTTCAGAGGCCGCCCAATATGAGCATCTGTCGTTGGATCTGAAGAGGTCAGATCGCATGGTGGTTGGGGGTGTGATTTGATCAGGGAGTTAATGGAGGGGCCTAACGGGAATTAATGACGAATTAGGGAGGCTTAATGACATCGGGGGAAATTTGATTAGTGGAACAGGTTATTAATTAATCACTGTTTGATTAATTAACCCTTTTTTGTTTGGCGGGGGGTGATGGCTCTTAATTAGTCATTGATCGATTAATTAATCCATTTAATTAATTTACTAATAAGGTTTATATTTCAAACCATCAGGGCGGGACATTAACATATGGGATTTAATAAATATATGAGAAAGGGGTGTATTTTCTGGAGTTAAATAAATATAATGAATATGAAAGTTAATATGAAATGAAAGGGGAAAGTGGGTTTTTTTCGCTAAGTATAATGTGTTGAACATTTATTTATATATTTGTACCTACACATTATAACTTAGGATAAATGCTTTTTGTGGGTTTTTTGGCGGGAGAAAGGGGTTTTATGTAGGGTTAATTACTTTCCCTAGGAAAACGATGATTTCACCTTAGGAAGAGAGATTTTTTAGATGAAATGGATGAATTACAGAGGGGTGAATGTTGGTAAGGGGGTTTTAGTACTTAGACCCTATAAGTTATTGAGCCGAGGGTCCGGTCCCTCTCGAGGTCAGAGAAATGCTCTGAACCCCTTTAGCTTAAGGTTTTGGGTACTTTTGTCATTGCTTATGGGAAATTAGTAAAATTGAAGGTAAAATGAATGGGGGAATTAATCATTTTACCTTGTAAAATGTTCTATTGTCATCCATACTTTTCACAACTTGATGATGAAATTAAATGATATGATTTTATTCAATCAATCACCATAATTATGCAACCATCCAACTACTTACCCATCTACTCATCCTACCATTTTTTATACTCTTTATTAGGGTGGACTTAAGCTGGAAAACCCTTATCAATTTTTTTTTTTTTTTTACAATAGTAAACTAACTAAGGTTGTCCTTATTACATCCAAGGGCTCACATTAAACTGTTGAGGTCCTTTTATTTTACTCTACCTATCTACTTACATGCCAAGATTAAACAGTTTGGCCAAGTTTTATTCTCTATCTCTAAGCATAAAATTGAAAATATGAAATAGCCAAGTTTAAACATTTTGACTATCCATGGATTGTGGCAAAGGTAACAAGCTGCACACAATATTTTATTCTGCATCAAAAGTAAATAGAAGTGGCATTTTGACTTGCACACTTTCATGGTCTTTTTCTTTCTTGGGGTTCATTTTTTTCATCTTTTTTGATCTTTTTATTCTTTTTGTCCTTTGATTTTTCTTTTAGGACATACCCTCTTTACATTTTTTAATTTTTTTGAGTTCTTGAATATGGAAAACATTTGTAGAAAGAAAAGGTATGTACATATTACAATGTTAACTTCAGCTATTAAAAAATTATGACTCCTAATGGTATAGGAACATAACAGATGGGACCAATGGAGAATGACTATGAATCTTACAAGCAAGCATATGCTAGGTATGAGTGGGATTTATTTAAATGCAACGTTCCTCCATGCCAGTCTAGCTGTAGTTACATATTTTTTGTTTTATAAAGATGCCCCCACATGCTCCAGATATCCAAGTTATCAACATAGTTCCTAATAGATGCCAATGAGGGGTTTCAGTTTGCATTCCACTGTTGATTCTCAAGTGCTCATGGGCTGATTGAAAGTTTGTTTGATCTGTAGGGAAATGATGGATTTAGGAACAACGGAATCATCAACAAGTTAATAAGGAAGGGAAAGGCCGAAAGTAGTGAATGAGGGAAAATATGGAGGGTAGAATGAGTCTGGAGGACTACAATTAGCTGGCTAAAAAGGAATGTAATTCAAAACAACATAAAAATAGACTTAGCAGAAAAAGAAAAATTGAGGACGGAAATACAACTAAACTAACAACAAAAAGAAATGAACTCTAACCTACTCAGGAGGTAACTACCATGTGGTGGCTACTGGAAGTATCTCTTGAGATGCTAGCCATTAATAGGGAATTTTCCAGTTTCTCCCTATAAGGTTTTCAATCTGTAAATTCCATGAACAATTTTTTCCACAACTTGGAACGAGCTCAGCCATGGGTGTTGTAATTTTGTGTGCTTACCTGTTGGCTCACTCACGAGAGATGAAAAGTAAATAAATTTCTCAGTGAAAGATATCACCTCGTCTTCACTTCCGTTTAAGTCATGCTCCCTTTTGTTAATAGCTGCATTTCTGAGTGTTCTTTCGCAATGCAGGAACTCAAGGATTTGGTTATCTCCTTTGAACACCTGCCAATTTGAGATGTTTTTAGTTATGGATGATCCGAAAATCAATTTAAAATAAAGTTTATTCTTGTTTAATCTAAGATTAGGCAAACATTTCGCAATCATAACAGTCATCAGATTGGCCTCGTGATTATATTTTCGAGGTATATATGTTACGTTCCTATAATACTAGTGATTACCCCATTACTATTGTAGTTGTATCCCTTATTAATATTGTTGTGCCCCTATTGTCCCCATATTGTTATTACTGTGCCCCATAGAATCCCTCTATTGTTATTTTTGTGGATTTATGTTGTTATTGTTAGGTCAGCTGGGTTATATTGTGACTCCTTAGACTCCTATATATAGAAAGGAGGTTTTGTCATTTGAATCATCCAAGAATTTTTCATGTATGTAATGTAAAGGAGGTTTCCCCCTCGAAGAGGCTGAATTCTAAGGCGTTGATCTATCCATTCTATCTTTTTTTGAGCTGGTTTCATAACATTTGGTATCAGAGATTTGGATTCTAGGGTTTCGCTGCTCCAAATAGGTGATCGTGGCATTTTCGCTATAACTCTTTTTTTTGCGACGTTTTAGAAGCTAAAAAAAACACCCATTTGAGAAGAAATCACACTAAATGTCGGGTCCGAATTTCAGAGCTTTTCGCGCTATATGTGCAGAGATATGATATGAGGAAGTTGGTCTTTTTGTAGACTCCTGAATTACATTCCAAACAGGTGACCTAGGAAAAATTGTCATAACTGTCTCTCTGAGCATCAGATTGAAATTTCGTAAGAAGGTATAGAAAGAGGATAGATTTTAGTTTCTTGAATATATTTTTTAGAGAAAAGGGTCGAAACAGTGACTCGTGGCACGTTGTACAAGTTTGCTCTACTGAACTAGTCTATAATCAGGTCACTATGGGAGATTTGGCATAACTCTTCCTTGGAGAATCCAATTTAGATTAGACTGGTGACATTGGAAAGAGGCCACAGAGGGCTACTGCAGATCACAATTTCAGAACTGGATGATTCGAAATTATATAGAAACATCAGAGGCAATATCAAACTCCTACAAAGTGAAAAAAGGTGTTAGATTTTTTAATTTTTTTTCTTAAGCTTGGTTTGAAAAATTATTTTGAAGAATTCAAAGGGCATAGTAGAGCATTATTATCGGTAACTGATGCCCCGAGGAAAGAAAATGCAAACACCTAGTAATTAACTTGAAAGTTCTAGCATGACTCAGGAAGAAGAGGAAGAAATGCTACATGATGTATCAAAATTACAAGACCAAGTGCAACAAATGTCACTCTCACAAAAGCTAACAGAAGCTAAGATAAATGGTGTGGAATCTAAGATAAATGGCGTGGAATCTAAGATAAAGGGTGTGGAAGCTAAGATGAATGGAATGGAAGCTAATATGGACGATTTGAAGATAGATTTGAAGACAGGCATGGAAGATTTGAAGACAGTTTTGACAAAGTTTCTACAAGAAATGCTTACTAATGGTGAAAGGGTAGTAAAGGAAACTCATGATGAGAACAAAAGAAATGTTAATCATGATTTCATAGACTCTAATGTTGGAACAAAGACCCACCATATTCCAAAAATTGATATGAGGAAGTTTGATGGCAAGGATCCCGCAACCTGGGTATTACAAATGGAGCAATTTGTCGATCTCAATAATGTGCAAAACACACAAAAGGTATGTATTGCAACTTTATATTTGGAACCAAATTAGTTTGTATGGCATCATTGGCTTTGCTCTCGTAAACAAATTATCACTTGGGCAATTTTTATGGAATAATTGACAACACATTATGAGGATACAAAAAGCAACACTTTTTTTAGCCAATTGATAAGTCTCAAACAAAAGGGTTCAATAATGGACCACATTGAGGAGTTCCAAAAATTGAACATAAGGGTAAAAATATTCCAGATGTGTTCATAGGGACTTTAAAGGATAATATCCACTATGATATTCACCTTTGCAAACCTGATTCATTAGAGAAGGCATTCAGGTTATCAAGAAAAATGGAAAGCAAAATTATGGCAACCAGGAAGCATACCACTCACAACCATAAAGATGGAAGTGTTGTTGCCCCTAGTCTTCCACAACCTATAAGGTTGACCAATTGGAAGAAAAAAGAGCAAAAGGGCTTTGTTACAGTTGTGATAGCAAATACACTAAAGGTCATAAGTGTGTTGAGAAGAAATTATTCTACATAGATTGTGAAGAGGAAGAAGAAAAGGAGTAAGAAGGTCAAAAGAAGAGGATATACTCCAGGAACAAAGCCTAGATAAAGAAGAAATGAATTCTGACCATATCTTGTAATGCATTGCTGGAATTACCACTCCTCAAACCATCAAGATAGAAGGACAAATCAAGAAGAAAAAAGTAATAGTGTTGATTGATTCAGGAAGTACCACAATTTTATTCATTGTAAGAGAGCAAAAGAATTGAATTGCTTCCAACACCAGAGTGTCAAGTGATGGTTGCAAATGGAGGAATACTAAATTTCTCTGGAAAGTGCCATAATATCAAGCTATCCATGGGAGAATATGTATTGACTAGCCCAATGCTTTCCATTCCAGTGGGAGGTGCTGATGTTGTACTAGGAGTCTAATGGCTACAATCCTTGGGTATAATAGCTTTTAATTATCAAGAACTTTTCATGAAATTTTCTGTGGAAGGAAAGGAAGTTGTATTAAGGGGTATTGTAGGGAAACTAGGAAAGATAATCAGCTCTAATGGTATGACAAAGCTTCTAAAAAAGGAACAAAGAGGTGTAATT
>APFE031629648.1:0-62747 GCA_000404065.3 Pinus taeda | reverse complement strand
CAGATAATGGTGGAGAATTTTGCAGCAAGGAATTTGAAGAATTCTGTAAGAAGTGTGGTATAGCATGGTAGAAGACTACTCCATATACACCTCAATAAAATGGAGTCACAGAAAGAATGAACAAAACATTTATGGAAAGGGCAAGAAGCATGCTCAGTGGTTCCGGGTTAGGACAAGAATTCTAGGCAGAAGTGGTGGATACTGCATGTTACTTGGTCAATAGGACACCTTCATCAGCGTTGGATGATAAGACTCCACAAGAAGTATGGAATGGTAAGAAACCCTCTCTTTCACATCTGAGGGTATTTGGATGTGATGCATATGTACATGTTCTAGAGGAGAAGCAAACCAAGTTGGATAGTAAATCTGAAAAGTGCATCTTTATTGGGTACAAGGATGGTTTAAAGGGTTATAATATTTGGAACCCAGTAACAAGGAAGGTTGTGTACAGCCAAGATGTGGTGTTCAGAGAGGTGAAAGATGTTATTAAACATGAAGTCCAACTAAGGGAACCTGAGAAGATAGAGTTTGAGCTAAAGGAGGAAGAACCAAACTCTACAATAGAGGAGGAATTAGAAGATGAAGAGCCACAAACTCCGGATGTGAGAAGATCAGTTCGAGAAAGAAGGCAACTAGAAAGGTATAGTCCATCTACTTTCTGTTCAAATTTTTCTTTGTCTGTTACTGATGATGATCCCAGAACTGTGAAGGAAGTAGTAGATTTAGAGGATGGAAAACTCTGTAAAGAGGCCATGGTTGATGAAATGACATCTTTGCACAAAAATGAGGCTTGAGATTTGGTGGAGTTGCCGACTGGAAGGAAACCCATTGGCAGCAAATGGGTGTTCAAGAAGAAGACAAATGCAAAAGGAAAAGTGGAGAAATATAAAGCTCGGTTGGTAGCAAAAGGTTATTCTCAGGTGCTGGGAATTGATTTTGGTAATATTTTTTCTCTTGTTGCCAAGGTAACTTCTATTAGGTTACTTTCATCTGTTGTTGCTGCTTTTGATTTGGAGGTAGAACAGATGGATGTGAAGACAACATTTCTTCACGGGGATCCAGAAGAGGAAATCTACATGAAGCAACCTGAAGGCTTTGCGCTGAAGGGTAAGAAAGAACTGGTATGCAAGTTAAAGAAGTCTCTGTATGGGTTAAAATAGTCACCAAGGATGTGGTATTAGAAATTTGATACATTTATAGGGTGACTTGGCTTCACCAGAAGCAAAGTAGATCATTGCGTGTATTTTAAATTAATTGGTGACCATGTTATTTATCTGGTCTTGTATGTGGATGATATGTTGCTGGTTGGAAATGACAATGAAATTATCCAGGATTTTAAGATACAATTGTCCTCCAAATTCGACATGAAAGATGTTGGTGCTACAAACTATATTTTGGGCATGGAAATTAAAAGAGATCGGGAAAAGAGGGAGCTCTGGTTAAACCAGAGGAAGTATGTCGAGACAATAATTCAGAGGTTTAATATGCAGGATCGTAAACTGGTGAAGGTTCCTATTCTTGTAGGTGTGAGGTTATCTGCTGAACAACGTCCCAAGACACAAGAAGAGGAAGAGGACATCTCCCGTGTTCCATATGCAAGTGCAGTCAGTAGCCTGATGTATGCAATGGTCTGTACTAGACCAAACATTGCACATGTAGTGGGAGTATTAAGCAGGTTTATGTCAAAACTAGGAAAGGAGCATTGGACAGCAGTGAAGCAGGTTTGTAGGTATTTGCGTGGCACTAATGATTATGGTCTGTGCTACGAAGGAAGATCGGGATTGGACAGAGTGTTGGATATTCATGGCTTTGTTGATGCAGACTGGGATGGAGATCTGGATCAGAGAAGATCTACAAGTGGGTATGTGTTTAACCTATTTGGAGGGGTGCAGTCAGTTGGATGAGTAAGAAACAATCTGTAGTGGCACTATCAACTACAGAGGCAGAATACATGGCAGCCACTCATGCAAGCAAGGAAGCAGTTTGGTTGCAGAGATTGTGTTCAAGTATGCGGTTAGTACAGGAAGCTATAAGGATAGACTGTGATATCCAAAGTGCAATTTTCTTGGCAAAGAACCCTGCTTATCATTCAAAGACAAAGCACATTGATGTTCAGTATCACTTTGTGAGGGATATGATAGAAGACAAAAAGGTGTTGCTGGAAAAGGTGGACACTTTGAAGAATACTGCAGATGCATTGACAAAATCTGTGAGCTCTGAGAAGTTCTCTTGGTGTAGAGAAACAATGGGCATTTCAGAGCTGGAAAAATGACTAAGCTCTCCTGTGGCCCCCTATGGAAAGAAAACAACACGTGGGAGATTGTTGGGTTGTGTTATATTCTTTCCATGACTAACCTACGTAGTGAACTGGGGGGTTATAGGGGGGGGAGAGCCCCCCCTTCATTGCATCGATTGCGTAGTGGGGGTGTCACAGGGGGTTTGAGGGGGGCGGGTAGCCCCCCTCTAAGGGGTCCGGGGCAGCGCCTCGGGAAATTTTTTTTTGGACCCTATATTAGGTTGGGCGAACCTACCTATGGTTTTCGGTCCATGGTTTTGGACGCGATGGTTTTTGGTCCATGGTATTGGATGCTTCGGCATATATAAATATGTATTGTAAAATTGAAAGGAACATAATGAAAAATCAAGATGGTAGTCCCAGTTTTGGGATCCAGTGGGAAATCTCTGTGTATACGTGTTTTATGTCTTATGCTATCGCATTGTTTATTTTCTTTGTTTTAGAATTCGTATGCAAGTAATTTCTGTACAGGGTTAAAACCTACATCCAAGGCGTAGGCGAGGCATCTAAATCTTTCTCCTTTCCGAATTGATGTTCTGCAGTCTGCAATATACATAAATCTATCTAATCCAGTTATCTAGCTTTTCTGCATTCAATTATCCATCATGAAATGGCAAATCAAACTTCACATCTAATTCAATAAAAGAAGGTTTCTTATTTTTTTTTCAGGGCTTTCTTTATGTGAAGAAGATGATGATGAAGGTGATGATGGGGAAGATGGTGGAGAGGGCTTCTCTTCTTTTCCTTTGCCTTCTGGTTGGGCAACTAGAAGAGGTTATTCTACTCCTTTATCTTGTTTGGAGGTTGATGACTCTCCACCTCTACCTCTCTTAAATTCTCTATACATTTCTTCTACCATGGCTCTCATGGTCATGAAACTGTCCATGAACTAGGAGTCTAATTCCAAGGGACTTTCTTCTGACATTTTCCTCTTAGAATAGACTCTTCTAATTTTTGGATTAGCTTCAACCAACTCTCCTTACCCTAATTTAAGCTTTGATCTAGTTATCATTCAACAAAAAGAATCCAGCACAAGATTGTCTAACCTTAGCAACTTGGAGCTCTGATACCACTTGATCTGGAATTGATCTAAGAAAAACAATTAAGGTATTACAGAATCATGTGCATGGATGTGCCTATGTTATTTTATGCAATGGATCGATAAGATTGTGAAATACATAGGCAATGAAGCAATTGAAGAAATCATAATAGGCAAACATATAAACACAACAAGTTTAATAAGGAATTCACCAAATACTCCTGGGCTATGTTTCTAGGTTCAACCTTCAGTGGGGGCCTCTCTATTATGTTTTCAAAGCATATTTTTTACGACAGTGAGCTCAATCTAAGTCTCACACACATATATAAATCAGTAAGATTGTACTTGGATCCCCCAAGTGTCTGGAGTACACAAACTCTCCTCACTGAACTCTTGACCTCTATTGGTCACAGTAGCATGAGCCCAACCTGAGACTCATACATGACAGGCATCATAGAGGAGTGCGCTTGAACCTCTCAAGCCTTCTCTGGAGTGCATAGACTCTCTAAGTCTCTCTATCTCTATCTTGATTTTTTCTCGATGTTGCCTTTACTTCTGCAGGTCAGCTCGGCTTCTTGTCTCTGCTTCTAAACTTCTTAACTTACCTGCTTCTCTCTCTGTCAGTTCATGGCTTTAAAGCTAATCTACTTTCTGATTGTTCGTTTCCACTTCCCGGATTTTTGGTTTCCATGCCTCTATCTGTTTGAATCCCTCTATTCTGCGTAATCATCATTGTATAATGCCTCACAGGGAGGTGGCCACCTATTTCATAATGAACTGAGTGTTAGTTCTCTTGGACATGGCCGTTTATTCCGTTAAATCCAAGAATTCCTGCGAACATGACCTTCTGCCAACGCATCGTCCACATCGGACTTCAAATCCTATACAACTCTTCCTGTTAACCTTGTCAAATTGGGTCATCCATTGGTTAGCATCTCCGCCATTGATCTGGGGCCTCCAAATCCTATAGTCATCGTCCATATCGGGCGGGTAAGTAACATGATGTTTATCTGTCCGATATGAGTAGTTTTCTCTCTCTTCTACCGGACACATGGCACCCATTGTGTGGCATCGGGCAGGACTCGGTTGAAACTGCTTACCGCTTGAAGCCCTTTCGATATCCTGCCGGTTTTTGTGGGACCCTGCTTTTGACAAAATCAGAACGATATCCATTGCATTTTATAATTTTTCAATTTATGTGCTTGCGGCCTTTCCTTCTTTGAGGGGTTTTCTCTGTGAGAAACTACCCCTATATCTCAAAATGACCTTTGGGTTTCCTAATTCACGACAGTGCACGTTACCATGGGCCGATGGTCTATGTGCTTGACCGAGGGTTCTCGTTGCTCCACGCTGATCACAAATTACAACTGTTACGAGGATATCTCTGATAAGCTTGATCTTTATAAGACTTTGAAACTTTGGCATGATTTTTAAAGAGTTCATGAAAACTTAGAGAGTGTTCTAGTATCCAATTTGGATCAGTTTGTTAAAGGGCTTTACCCATTTGTGAATGGAAGATTGGGCCCTCCATAGAGTTAAATTTAATGGGATGAAAAGGATCATTTAGACAGATGATAGACCATACTCATAGGGGCCCCATTTAAAGTTTGCTATCAGAGCATGTTTTAATAGGGTGGTAGCTGTGGCCATAACACACTGTTATTTGGAATTTGAAGCAACTGATGATTGATAAAGCAGTGAGTGAAAACAAGTAGTCAATCAACTCATTGATAGTTTAGACTCTATTCTGTGCAGTTCTGGCCGTCAGTCTCCTAGCCTCCCAATGGAAATTGCACAAATATTCTATTCAATCACCTAGGTGTGTTGCACGTTAGTCCTCAAGTTGGTTTTATTTTTCAACTAACAACTTGCTTGCCATGGGTGTTGCTCTATCTCTAGGTGTCGTAGGTGTTCGTCAATATATCAGTAGTACAAATACAATGGCTTCCAAGAGAGCAGGTTTAAAGGACACCATTGAGAGTGCAACTATAATAACCTTGGTGAAATTTCCATGGAAAAATATATAAATACCACGAGTGATGGAAACGTATTCCAAGCTAAATGGTGGGTAGGAAATCCTAGTGGGTGTTCACTTGGTTTTTTATGGTTAAGGAAACTAGCTAAGGCAATGGCTAAGGTATTAAAGATGCCAAAAGGTATTTTGGCACATCTGTTTAGGAAAATAATGGAAATTAGGAGAAAAAGGAGGTGAAAAGTCACAGGTTGGATGTGAGGAGGAAAATTAAGGAAAATAATAGAAAATGAAGAAAATAGAGGCCTCATTCATAAAAAGGTTTATGAGGATCAGTTGGCGAGCTTCTTCCTTTCACTATGAATCTTTTGTTAGTTCAGTTTTGGGAGCTCTCTCATTATTCTCTCTCTCCCTCTCTCCCTCTCGTACTCTTGGATACTTAGAGTTTTCCTTGAGCACTCTTGGAGGGTGTGGCATACTTGGATTCTTGAAGAAAGAAGGTAGAGGGAGAGCAGGAAAGCACAAGAGGGCATCGACATCAAAAACTACATCATATTGTTTGTAGGTACCGAGTTGCATGTATGATTTATTCACTAGTTTTGGCATGCATGGCACATGCATGTGGTTTCTTGGTTATGATCTTTCATTAGCATGGAGGATGGCCGAGATTGACATTGGGTTGCTTAGCCTTGCCATTTCCTGGATATCCATGGTGATTTTGGGTTTACTTTCATTTCTTTTTTTGGTTGGCTCTCATGTTTCCTTAGCTTGGGTTGAGTTATTAGTCCTAGAAGCCCTGGTTGAACAAACACTCTAGAAGCCCCGTAACAGCTTGGGTTGAGTTACTAGTCTTGGAAGCCTTGGTTGGACAAATGCTCTGGAAGCCCTTGGTGGGTTGAGTTACTAGTCTTGGAAGCTTTGGTTGGACAAATGCTTTGGAATCCCTATATAAGCCGTGGGTTGAGCTACTAGTTCTGGAAGCCTTGGTTGGAAAAACACTCTGGAAGTCCTGGAAGGCTTGGATGGAGACCAATCTGATGATGGTTTTTGGTGATGTTCGACTGTGAGGTGAAATCATTGTTTGATGAGTTGAGGTGGGTGGCCTCTGGAAGCCCTGGACGCATTTTGATTGATGTGTTCTCTGAGATACCACATTCATGGTTGGAATATGGCATGAGGGTGATTGGCTGAAGAGAGACTTGGTTCAACCAATCTATGGTCGGGTGTAACGTGGTAGTCCCATCTCCAGTTGTTTCATTGCATTTATTAATGAAAACATTCATTCCCTTCATTTTCATGTGGAAATGTACTGATATATATATGGATTTTGATGGCTGATATGTTTATTGTGCTCTTGTTCCTATTATGTTTTTTTATATACACATTTAACTCGAATGTTGTTACAAAGTGGTATCAGAGAAAGGTTCAAAAACTTGGATTAGATGGGCTCTATCATAGGTGAAATGAAGAACAAAGGTTAAATTTTAGACCTTTCTGTCATATCTTCTATAATTTTTCTTCTATGGCATATTAGAAGTTGAAACTTTGTCCATACTGAAGGTAAATCCCACTGATAATGTGGCAAAAATGTTAGATAGTGGTTTGCAATACTTTAGGAATTATGATTTAAGGAAGATGACCTTCTTGAATGCACCTTTAAATAGGTCATGTTGGAATTTCTGCAACAACTCATCCTCTGTAGGCTTTTAGAAGCTGCAAAATTGTCCACATTAAAGGGATATACCACAAATTATGTGGTAGAAATTTCAGATATTGGGTCACAATAGTTTAGGAGATATAAGTTGAGGGAGTCAAGCCTTCTGAATGCTCCTAAAATTAGCCCTCAAACGAGTCACACTAAAATTTTTGTTATAACTTTTCTTATGGGAACTATCAAGAGCTGAATTTTTTTTCAAAAATGAGGGGAAATCCCGTGGATATTGTTATAAAAATTTCAGACATTTATACACTATATTTTAGGAGATATGACCATTGGAAGTCGGGACTTCTGGATACTCCTAGAATTATGCACCAAATAGGATTGTGTTGGTATTTGTGTTATAACTTTTCATCTATGAAATATCAAAAGCTTAAACTTGAACCATAGTGAGGGATAATACCACTAATAATATGGTTCAGTTTCCATAACTTGTACTACTACAGTTCAGGATATATGCATTGAATCACTCGCTGTATTTGTTTGCATGCAAAGTGTTTGATGAAATGTTTAAATGGTTCAGTGATTAATTGCATACAAACTGTTTGATACAATGCCCCAATGAGTATGTTGTTTATGGTTGGGGATAGTATTGATGTGTAATAGCATTGTTGTAGTTGATATATGCTTACTTGTATGCAAATAGTTTGCTATATTAGTTTGCAGGTAAAGTGTTTGAAGAAATGCTTACATGCAAACGTAATAATATAGTAGTTGTTTAAAGAAAAAAGTAAAAGTATGGTAATTGTTTGAAGAAAATGTTATTTTTTTGGATGGGATAGTATTGTAATATGATAATATGGATGTAGCTGATCTATGGCTATTTTCATGAAAATAATTTGAATAGTTGCATGTAGGGAATTTGAAAGGTTGCATGCAAGGAATTTGAAAAGTTGCATGTAAGGAAACAGAAAAGTGGCCTGTTTTTAGTTATTATGTTACAAGTGGAATAAGGGAAATGTTTTTTACTTAGTCTCATACAAATGAATGGGAAATAAAAATTAATTTCTTTTCAATTGTGGTTAAATTTAGTAGAGCTTTGGAGATCCCATTTCCATAATTGGACATTGGAGATCAGGCCATTATAGTAGCTTCCTCCTACCTTAGTGTCGACCATGGATAGTAAGGGCGTATGCTTCTAGGTTGTTATTATTGGTGAATGCTGATTTCAAATTAATAGACACGATGTCTTGATTTTGGAACATGTGACTAACTGTGTATGAATTATATGTCACTTACATGTTGATTTGATGATACCTACTTACATCCTTGTATATTAGGTTACATTTTTTAATATTTTGATTACATGCATCAGTCTTGTAGGTTGATTATAAGAACTGATCAATTATGTTTGACTACATGTAGTTATGTGTATTGGTAGTTGGTTTGTCATTGCTTATGCATATTGTTGGTTGCATGTGGCAATGTGTACAATGGAGTAATGGTTGTTGTTATGCATGTATGGTCGTGGCTATGATGCATTTATAGTAGGTCAAACATGCATTGTGAAGTCATTGTATGCAATTTAGGTCATTATGATGCTATTGGTTGTTATGATGCTAATGAGATAGTTGAGATAGATCAAGGGATGCAAATAATCATAATGAGGTTGCAGCATTAGACTTTGGGATAAGAGCAAATCGTCATACAAGTAGTGTATGTTTGGCATGCATATATGTAAGTTAAGGATTATTATATTCATTAGGGCTATATACATTAGGTTTATGAACATGTATTTGATGTTATGGTTACATTAATATAAATGTTAGATGATTAGTGTGGTTATATGCACATGTGTCAGATAGTCAAGAATGATAGTAACCTATAGTTGTATGCATTTCTATTGTTGTTTTATATTAGATAACCTAATGATTATGTTGTATGTTGTTGATGAGTATGATATATAGCTTATTGTTGTTATATGCTATTAACTTGATGATTAGGGTCATTTCATTGAGATATTGATGTTATAATTTGGATTGGTCATATGCGTGATGGTTATGTTCATTGCCTTAAAGATATTGATGTTATATGTATTGTGTTAACCTGGTTTGACCTATGCAGATGGTTATGGTTGCAATATTCAAGTATGAACTGACATATTTATGAGATGGTGTCATACTTATCTAGATTTACTTTTCATATGTGTATGAGTATATGGTGTGAACATTTTAGTTAGATATTGTTATGGATACCATGATCTTATCACCTCCCATGAGATACATTAAGGTATCACTTGCTTATGTCATATATTTGGTGCTTCACTACTGAATATGTCATCTAGTTGATTTATTTAACATGTTATGAATTTTTGATGAATTTCATGCTATGAGTATGTGTTCAAATGATCTTGTTTTAAGATGATTGTACTAAAATACATATGTTGAGACAGTTGATATATACTTGAGTATAGTAGGTGACAGTTGTAGTATTATGACTAATGACTATGAGTTGAATATGGATTATGACATGATTGTTAGGCTTGGTAATAGTTGATTTCAAATTAATAGATATGATTTTCTTGATATTTGGAACATGTGGTTGACATGTGTGAGCAGTTGCAGGATAACATTCTTTTTATTAACATGACAAGGTAATAGTTGATGTGTCAATATAACTAAAAATTGGGTGGTGTGACAACATATAGTAAGCTTCGAATTCCAACAAGGTGAAAAGGTAAAAGAAATGAATTGGGAAAGAATTCCTTTGGCTATGTTTGGAAACACTAATTTCAAATGAATGAGTGCTTTGCACATGAGAAGTATTCTTATCCTTGATTTTGTCTGACATTATGTGGATATGTGCTATATTCATGAAGATGGAATTGACAGGTATATTAGCTAGTCTTTAGCTACAGGTGGATATGTTAAAGGATTGGAGTCCCTTGAGAGATGGTGTGGATGTGTTCAACTACAAGTAGTGTGCTTGGCACAATTAGATGAGGTAACTGGTGTATTATTATGTTTAATTATACATTGACAGTTATGTGCTTATTGTATAGGGATAAATTCCCCTTGGGTCTTGGGTTGATACACTAGTAGATCAGGGGTTATCTACAAAGAAAAAAAAGCATTCCACACAGCCATGATGCTAATATAAACAAACTACACGAAGAGAGGTGCACCTGGGGGTCCTTCATTTGGGAAGATCCAACTAGGGTCCAAACCTGTTATAGACATATTTGGGCACTGCAACCCCAATCACATATGTCAATAAACCAAGGGCTCTCAAACCCCTAAAAGTGTTGTTTCATACCCTAAAATATCAAGGTCATCTGATTACATCATTTCCCAAAAGTTCTCCCTGAAAAACTACTCAGAACTGGTCAAAACTGGACGATACAGATTGTTCCATGCTGAGGGTACGACGCATCTCACCTGTTACACACAAAGGGTGCGATGCATACTGAAAAACCCTTCTGTAGGGTGCAATGAGTGAGAGAAGATAAATGGTAGAGGCAGTTTGCTAGGGGGAAACTTAGAGAATCTTCTAGAAGCTGCTCATATGACACTTGCCTCTCTGAATTCGCCCAAGGATGAGTAAGAGATCATGAAATCTCCAAGTGGAACCAAGAACTATTAGTGAAATGAAACTAATAAAAAACCTAGAAGCTGACTCACCCCCTACAAATATCTATATATGGATCCCTCATCCTAGAGATCCAGGGGATGGAATTTTGTATTTTGCAAGGAAGTGCTGTTGGTTTCTCTGTGAAACATTTTATTGTTGGGTGATCTAGCTTTTCATGAGGTGAAGAGGACTTTCATGCTAGGAGGATGATGCTGGATCAGACAGTTGGGTTGTAATCCTCTCTTCTACTTCTACTATCAATAAAGTTATTTGAGTTTTCCTCCATATACATGTGCACTTGTAAATCTTGTATTTGTGAATACAATTGTATGGTTAATGTACATTTGATTCTACATTGTTTATGGTATTATAGATCTCTATGCTTTGATGGTATTTTGTTGCTTTGCCTCTACAAGTGTTCTTTAAAGCGGGACAAGTGAGAAAGGAGTGACAAGCTCTATCAAAGGAGAGAGGAAACAAGCAAGGAGCCAAGCGAAATATTAAGGTTGGTGCTCTCTGCTTCTCCCTTATCTATCATACATAAAGGAAAACACAAGTTACCTTGAATTGTTTTTTCTAAGATAGCTAATCGTCTTAGTGGGACTAGCAGATCTGAATAGACACTAGTTTTCCCGGAAACGAAATGGCGAGTCCACTGGGGAGCGAATAGTTTGTTTGTTTGATACGATTGTTTGCTTTATAAACTATAGACGGATCTTGAAGTTAAGCCAGCTAGCCTTTGAACTGCTTTTGCTATGCAACTGCAAAGTAGATCAACGTTGTTTCAGTCAATCTCTGGGTTGGTTTATGAACTGAACATTTGAATTGCAAACATCCTAAGTGCCCTGGTGGTGGCTCAATAACCTCATAAGATCATACCCCTATACTTTGTGTTTACTGTCCATCATAAGCTCGACCTAAATCACTGAACTTAGCTGCAAATTGTGAGTGAAAACCAAGCTCAGTCTTGTCCTTGGACCATCGCACTGTCTCTCATTGGCAGTCTGGATGCATCGCACCTCCTGTGTGTTGCAGGTGAGATGCATCACTGTTTTCCTTTGGATAGGTGCAATGAGATTGTTTCCTTCTCTGGATTTTGGTTTTTTCTTCATTGTTTTCAGCTCTATTCAGTAGCTTTGCTGCTTATGATTAGTATATCATTGTTGAAGCCTTATTCCTTTACATTATTCAACCTCCCTTGATAAGGAATTGCGAATGTTTTTTATGTATTTTTCATCATTTACAGTCCTCCTTTGCAAATAGTAGCTCAATCGAACTGGTCTTTTGATTCAAAAGTGTCGCTATTGTCGTTTTGAGTTAAGAAAAGAGTGTCGTAAAGTCTTCCTCTTTCAGATAGTCGATTGTGCTTTTGACATTGTATTTGATTTGAATTGTCAGCATTTGAAGTGTCGAAAGTAGTTTCCCATAAAATTGAAAGTGTCATCCTAGTCTTCCTTTTTCTTTTGAAAAGAAATTGCTAAAGCGTCGCTTTGAAGAAAAGTAGTTCAGATATGTACTTAGTTTTCGTTTTGGCATTCTCACATTAAGGAAACGGAAAAACAAATACATGCATGTGCATTTGCATTTAGACTTCATGCGGAAATTAATTTAGGAAAAGTGCATTTAGTGTGTGAATTCTGCTCTCTGTTGAAAGAATCATACTCTTCTTTCCTTAGTAGCTATGATTTTCATTGCTGAAAGAAAACAAACGACTGTTTATCATTTTAGATTGCATATTTAGGAATTGTACATCTACATCACGAGGTGAACCCTGAAAGGAAAACTTCTTTAGAAAGATCAACTTTAAAATAAACCTCAATGAACATAAATATGCTTTGGAACCTATCACACAACATCTAGAAGTCTAGGCTAGAGACGTATTCAGGCATCATAAAACTTGGTAACTATCGTTTTCGTTGAAGGTTGGGTAATTCCTCCTCTTTGATATGACAAGTGCTAGGACAGACTTGTGCTCCCCATACCGTCGATATATATTGGGAGACCACAATAGGCTAATATCCTTTATCCTTAGGAAGCCGTGTCTGCTGCCCTATCGATCGCAATGCACTGAACACATCATTCGGGAAGATTGATTGCCATATGTTAAATCCTTGGTAATTTCTCTTTAATTTACCACCAAGGTGTATATTGTAGTTTTGCGATTGGTTTGGTAATCCCTCTTTCTAGACATCTAGAGTAGTCACTTTCATTCCTTTTCGACTCCTTAAAAGAAAAGGTCCATTTGAGCACTTGTCACTTCAGGCTCATTAAAAATAGAAGGTAACTAGAGTCACCTTTAGCTTTTTCTCGACTCGTAAAAATTGAAAAGGCAAGTTGTGTCAAAGCGTCATAAAATTTATTTAATTTGGAATAACATCATTGTTCCCTCATTGATCTTAGGTTGAGATAATGGAGTCCACGAATCAAGGATTTCCCCTTGGGGGGAATCCTAGTCCTTTCTCTTCTTGGGGAGATATTGGTGCTCCATACATGGCTACATTGTCCCTTCCAGGAATCACATTTCGCTTGCCAGTATGGCTATTCTCTACATCTGTCATTCAAAACACCGTAATTCCTCAGTAATCGAATCAACAACCAGATGATACTGGAGTTGCTCCCTCACCTTCTACTTCATTGGTTTCTCCCTCTCCTTCTTGCTCTTCACATGGTGAAGCTAATGATGCTAAAAACCAAGTAACTGAGAAGAAGAAGAAAGGGAAGGAGGAGAAGAAGAAGAAACCAGTCTAGCAAGGGGGAAGCAATTCATCCTCTGACAAAAATCCACACACCGCATGTTCTAAACCCAAAACTCCATGCATAATTTGCAAAGGAAACCACTATCATCGAGATTGTCCATGCATCCTGTGGATCTTGAGAGACTGGTCTCCCCACTTGCACCATTCGGTGTCATCAACCTCTGTCAATCATGTTGAAAATACACCATTGAATAGTGAAAATGAAGTCAATGGACATAAAGGAAGATCTAAATTTCCTTGTAGGTTGTGTGAGGGTGATCATGCTCTCCACCATTGTCCATTTCTGGATGAAGCTAAAACTGTCTTGGATAACTGTCCTGCTTCACCATAACGACTTCTACCTGGATACAAGAAACTCTTGCCAAGTCCATCGCTAGTTGAAAATCCAACTGACATACCTCTATTGTCGGTCGAAGCACCTATCATTGAAGAAAAACCTTCTGAGTCCACATCAGACCAAATTCAACAGGTTGAGATGGCAGCCGACCCAATCTTGCCTTCAAAAGGTCCACCTTTAGATGATATAGTCTCCAAAGAGAATAAGAATGACACCATTCAAATTATTTTTGTTAACACAAAGTCTGATGAACATGGGGGCAATCTAACCGTTCCTTTACCACAGGAAGGAAGTTCCCCATTTCAAGAGACTCATCCAGCCACTTATTCGGTCACTCCTCCTAGGAATCTAGTCGTTTCCTTTGATTGGAATCTACTAGCGGGACCCCACCTTCGATCTAATGTGCCATTCAAAATCATAGTACAAGTTTATAGAATGATCATGGCTAGCACTATCATAGATGAAGGGGCTTCTGTGAGTATCCTTTCCTCAACTACTTGGAAAGCACTTGGTTCACCATCGCTTCTGCCTGAGAATCAAAATTTTTCAGGCTTCAATAAAGGAACCAGTCGATCATTAGGGATCCTTCCAAATGTGCCTATAAATTTGAGAAGGAAAAACGTTCACTTGAATGTGATGGTAGTCCAAGGGCCACTAGATTACAATCTACTCTTCGGGCATGACTACATTTACAACATGGGAGCTATTGTTTCCTCACTCTTTCGGGTGATGTATTTCCCATATGAAGGCAGAATGGTACAACTTGTTGACTAGCTTTCATTTCCTGGTTCAAACAGGACAACGAGTCAAATGCCATCCTTAAATGGTCTCTTTACACAAGGAATGTCTCTTCAACTCCAGTTCATACACCTAATTACCGCGAGTTATTTGGTGAATCTAATGAAGCCCATGGGGCATGCACCCTAATCTGCTTCAACAGGCGAACCCAAATGAAAAGATAGATTTCCTCGTAGGATATATGATTGATATGAAACACCATTTCCTTGTAGGATTTGAGTATCAATCTGAAATAGGATTGATCTGAAGCACCATTTCCTTGTAGGGTTTGAGTATCAACTGAAACTCGAAGCTTATGTGATTGGAAGCTCACACCATTCACCTTTGTCTATTTCGATGGACAAAGCCAAGGAAGTGTCTTGTTTGCTCCGCGGATGAAATAATATTGCTTAAATGCAAAGACTTCCATACTGTGACCTGGAAACTCTACTTTTCTTTATACCTGGGGGCATGCAAACCTTTTTATGCAAGTGAAAAGCAACCAACCTTATAGTGTTTTAGCTTAGCTCCTAGTAACAACTTCTTAGGTTAGGTGATTGGTCTGATCCACCATTCACCTTTGTCGGCGACACATAGACAAAGAAAAGGAAATGTTTTTTTCTAAACTATGATACATAACCTCAGTGGTTTTTACCTGTTAGTGTAGTTAGCTCTGTAGTTTGATCATTTCTAGCCTGCAAGAAAAGGAAGATGAGCAAAGTTTTGCATGGGGAAAGCTCACTAAAAAATAAACCTATAAATAAGAGACATCTTTAAAAGATGATTGGCATGAGAAATGTTTCTGCAAAGTTCAAGCTCATTAAAAAATAAACCTAGCAACGAGCAGTGTTAGCGCAGGGTTCAAGCTCGTTAAAAAATAAACCCGCCACTGAGCACAATTTCTAAGGATTCAAGCTCATTAAAAAATGAATCCACCCTCAGTAAACAACCTTTGTGATCGCATTGTTATCAGCATTTTGAGCGTTGGTTGTGTTCTTACCATCACCTCCACTCTTTTAGCTGATCATACGCCTCCACTTTATTGTTTACCCTTTTGAGGAACAACTGAAATGAGTGATTCTACTAGCCACCCTCATTATGCTACCGTGTTTGAGAAGTTCCAAACTTACCTAGAACCAGTTTCTACCTAGATACATCACTCGTTCCTAAAAAACGAGTCTCTTTTAAGCTCTTTTTAGACTCGTAATATATGAAAAGATTGCCGATCTATTGGCATTTCCAACTCGTTAGAGTAAAGGGAAGTGCCATCCCTCCTCTATATTTTAATATTTTTGGACATGAGGGATCATTACACAAAAAGATCAAGCGCTTGTCTTGTTCGCCTCGCTAAAACTATCGAAAAGTCACCCCTTTCATGTTATTTTATACTTTTTCGAACTTAAGGGATTATACCATAAAAAAGGACTATTGGAGTTTCCTTTCCGTCTCTTTTCAAGCTCTCTAAACATGAAACAAACTGAGTTATCTTTGTCGTTAAACTTGTTAAAACAATAGCGACAAACTTGTCCATCCAGACGAGCGAGTTTCACTGTCACTAGGCTCACTAAAACATAGCGACAGGTTTGCCCGAAGGGAAAATCATAGAAAAAGCATATGTTATCCTCCTCAAGCTTGACAAAAATAAATAGGTGCTAGTCGACAATGACTGGGGAAAAAGGGAAGAAAACTTGAAGAACTTCATTGATAGCAGGTCGCTCTTGAACATGACACTTTCACTCCATCACCATGATTGAGTCAGGTTGGGTTATTCCATTCACCATCACCATTGGTCCTTCGTACCATCCATGGTGTTAATGCTACTGATCCTTCACAGTGTTGCCAATATGCTCAAGAGAAGTCGCTCAGAGAATTCACCAACCCAGTTAATGCCTCATCCACTGCAATACCTTCACACTCCATTTTTCATGACTGCCACCTTGAACCTTGTATCATAAGATTGTTTTGACCTCCAGAAAATCATTTGCTTCATTTCGTGTCGTAGATGTGGGATTCATTAAGGCCCTCCTACAACGGGTCACTTCTTGTTGACATCAGCTCATTATCTAAGAAGTTGACTTAGAAACAACCCTTTGAGTACTTTGAAGCTTGCATGCCTCAATGACAAGTTTCTCACTTCTGGTGACAGGTTTACCTCAATGGCCTTCGACCAAAAGGTTTTGCGTGGTGTTCGAAATCAGATCCTATATTCACACCACGTGAATTTTATTGTAGTACCTTTAGGGTCATCATCATTTTTAGTGATTCCTCTTGCATCTGTTAAAAACTTACATCATTGGCTGGTAATCAGGCAATGTCTTTCCATGTTTGACTTCAGGACATCTTTTCACATGGATCGACTTGTACACCGGGCAAAGATTGAACAAGTTTGAAGGCCCTAGATCTAGTTTCATCCATTTGGGTTGTGATATATTTAGGAAAATAAAGACATCAAATGTACTCCATAGCTGCACAGATGATCATCCAAGCTAAGGGATGATGGCTCTACCAAAATCATCAGTTTTCCGCATAGACGGTTGTCTTTCCTATGTACATGAAAATGAATTTATAAAGATGAGCATGGGAATGCTCGCCTCAGCTAGATCATGAAAGTAATATGAAGATAATGTATTGTATTGTATTTTATATAGGTTACCTTCTAGTTCGAAAAACCTTAGATCCTCATGATGAAGCATTTCGCCTAACATCAAAAGATTTACGACCTCATGCTTTAAGGGGCAACCGTTATAGACATAATTTGGGCACTACAACCCCAATCACATATGTAAATAAACCAAGGGCTCTCAAACCCCTAAAATTTTTGTTACATACCCTAAAATATCAAGGTCAATTGATTACATCATTTCCCAGAAGTTCTCGCTGAAAAACTACTTAGAACTAGTCAAAACAGGACCATATAGACTGCTCCATGTTGAGGGTGTGATGCATCTCACCTGTTACACACAAGGGTTGCAATGCATACTGAAAAACCCTTCTATAGGGTGCGATGAGTGAGAATAGACAAATGGTAGAGGCAGTTTGCTAGGTGGAAACTCAGAGAATGTTCTAGAAACTGCTCATATGACACTTGCCTCATGACAACTATATGAGGTCAGCATCATGTGATTATGATTTGATATTATGTGAGTATATCATGTATATGTTATGGACGGGCTATACTGAGGGATACATCATCGAATGAAAGAAATGTGGTATGTGGCATGTTAGGACAAGAATGGGCAAGACACTAGAAACAAAGTTGCTTGGCAGAGACAGTGTAGTTGGGATGTGGTACTATTTTTGAGCATACATTATGTATGTTGTACATGTTGCATCTATGATGTGTTCACTTGTGATGTTGTGTATACATAGCATGTGTACATGTTATTTATGGAGTGTTATGTACATGATGGTACTAATAGGGTTCTGTGAATATTGCATATGGGGTGTTGTATACATATTGTACTGTCTTCATGATGTATATGCGGTGTGTGTGAATATAGTGCTCTGTGCATGTTGGACATGTAGTGCTATGTACGCATGATGCTATGTACACTTGGTGTTGCATGCATGTTGTACATATGGTGTTGTGTGCATGTGTGCAAGTGGTGCTGTGAGCAAGTGGTGTCATGTACATGTTTTACATGGGTTACTATGAGCATGCAGTGTTGTGTACATGTCGTGCATGTGATGTTATGTACATATGGTGTCACGTACACATTATGCATGTGGTACTGTGTACATGTGGTATTGTGTACAATTGTGTACACATTATATAGTGGTGTAGTGTACATGTGGCGTTGTGTACACATTGTGCAGGCGACGTGTACATGTGATGTTGTGAACATGTTGTGTAAGTGGTACAGTGTATAGGTGGTAATGTGCACATGTTTTACATATGGTACTGGTGTACGTGTGGTATTGTGTGCATGTCATCAATGTTGTGTTATGGGCATGCAATATTATGTATATGCATCATGTAGTCATGGTATTGCAGTCTATATACTCATTGTGTAGTACTCTGTGTAGATACATGCATTGGGTGGTATTTCATATTGGGTATAGATGGATTCATTGTAATGTATACACTTGGTGTAGGTGTATGTGTTGTATGTCAGGTGTAGATGTATGTATTGCATGGTGTGGTATGTAGTGTGGTTGTATGTGTGTGATGCACACAATTGAGGAGAAGGCACTAGGTGTTTGTTGAGTGTAGCAACTAATCCGGAGTGTTTATGGAACAAAGACAAAGGTAGAACCTAAGGATCGAGGAAAGGATAAGTATCATCATTTTATTTCAATTTTATTATGCATGTGATTTATGAATATGGTATATGATGATTATATGTGATCTATGATTCTGGCTTATGATGGTTACATGTGATTTATGATTTTGATCTATGATGGTTATGTTTTGAGCTAACCTGATGTGATATTTTTATACATGTTGATTTAGTCAAAGATGCTAGTTTGACTTCTTGTCACAGGAAGAAAACATGATTCCAAGTGTACCTTATTGACGAACTACCAATGAGGTATGATTTGAAGCTATTTCAATTTATTTTGAATCTAATGGAAGTCATGGTCTTGGTACAAGAAGAATGAAAATGCCGAGTTGGGTGGTTGAAATCAACTACAAGAATTAGCAGCAGCAACAAAGGAATTGGAATAGGTAGCAATATGTTGGTAAATCATTTCAGGAGCAGGGCCATTGTGGGACATTGGTACCCAATAGTGTCCATTGATTTCCATGAGCATACTATGATTGGTATGATGTGTTGAGGCATGTATATGCCTTGGTTTTTGTATCTTCCAATGTGAGGAAGCCTTGGCAAGGGACGAACTACCCGAGATGGGGGTGCCAACGAAACTTGGAAGGTGAGTGACTACACAAAAGATGTGATTGAATTCCTGAGGGAATGTGTAACATAGAAGGGAAGTTTGTGGATGGATTTGGTTTGGTCATTAGCATTTCCAGATGGAATCAAATGCACATTGGGAATGCACCCTGGGACAATGAGCTAGTAACTGTTTGCTGAGAGGAGAAGTGGCGTGGGATTATAACACTGGACATTTGATGCAGATTTGACTTTGCAGTGGATTATGGACTTCCTCACAAGGAGGTGGATCCTGGTATTACTTTGATGGTGGAGGTGGAGCCTCTGGATTCCCTTGTTGTGGATACAGGCATTGTATTATTTTATTTGCTGGATGAGAAAATGTGCATATGTGAATATGTGTATATGTGGTTATTAGAAATACTGTAATGAGTTGTGTTATAAAGCTCCGTTATGCAGTATGTTGTCATGATGTTTTTATTTTCAGTAGATATTTCATTGTAAATACTGCAATGAGTTGTGTTATAAAGCTCCATGGGTAGTATGTTTTGTTTTCAACGATATTTTGGTTATAAGTGTCATTGAACACTAAGAATGGTGTAGGGTTCTGTAATAGCCCTAGTGAAAATTTCATGTAAAAATATATAAATAGCATGGATGATGGGAAACGTATTCCAAGCTGAATGGCAGGCGGGACATCCTAGTGGGTGTTCATTCGATTGTTTATAGTTAAGTAAATTGGCAAAGGTATTAAATAGGCGAAAAGGTATTTTGGCACATTTATTTAGGAAACTAATGGGAATTAGGAGAAAAATGAGGTGAAAGGTCACACGCTGCATGTGAGGAGGAAACTGAAGGAAAATAATGGAAAATGAAGAAAATAGAGGCCTCATTCATAGAAATGCTTTTGAGGATCAATTGGCGAGCTTCTTCATTTCACTATGAATATTTTTTTAGTTCAATTTTGGAAGCTCTCTCATTATTGTCTCTCTCTCTCTCTCTCTCATACTCTTGGATACTTAGAGTTTTCTTTGAGCACTCCTGGAGGGTGTGGCATAATTGGATTCTTTGAGAAAGAAGGCAAAGGAAGAGTAGGAAAGCACAAGAGGGCATCGACATCAGTAGCTACATCAGATTGTTTGCAGGTACCGAGTTGCATGTATGATTTATTCACTAGTTTTGGCATGCGTGGCACATGTATGTGGTTTCTTGGTTATGATCTGTCATTGGCATGGAGGATGGCTAGGATTGATAGTGGATTGCCTAGCCTTCCCATTTCCTAGATAGCCATGTTGATTGTGGGTTTACTTTCATTGTTTTTTTGGGTTGGTTCTCATGTTTCCTTAGCTTGGGTTGAGCTATTAGTCTTGGAAGCCCTGGTTGAATAAACTCTCTGGAAGCCCTGTAACAACTTGGGTTGAGTTACTAGTCCTGGAAGCCGTGGTTGGACAAATGCTCTGTAAGATCTTCATGGGTTGACTTACTAATCTTGGAAGCCTTGTTTGGACAAACGATCTGGAATCCCTGTATAAGCTGTGGGTTATGTTACTAGTTCTGGAAGCCTTGATTGGAAAAACACTCTGGATGCTCTGGAAGGCTTGGATGGAGACCAATTTGATGATGGTTTTTGGTGATGTTTGACTGTGAGGTGAAATCACTGTTTGATGGGTTGAGGTGGGTGGTCTTTGGAAGCCCTGGAAGAGTTTTGATTGATGTGTTCTATGAGATCCCACATTCATGCTTGGAATATGGCACGGGGGTGATTGGCTGAAGGGAGACTTGGCTCAGTTAATCTATGGTCGGGTGGAATCTGGTAGTCCCATATTCAGTTGGTTCATTACTTTTATTAATGAAAACATTCATTCCATTGATTTTCATGTACAAATATATATATCATATATATATATATATATATATATATATATATATATATATCTATCTATATATATATATATATATATATATATATATATATAATATATATATATATATATATATATATATATATATATATATAATATATATATATATATATATATATATATATATATATATATATATATATATATATATATATATATTATATATATATATATATATAGATATATATATATATATATATATATATATATATATATATATATATATATATATATATATATATATATATTATATATGGATTTTTATGGCTGATATTTTTATTGTATTTATGTTCCTATTATGTTTTTTATATGCACATTTACCCTAGAATGTGTTACAACAATTGGAGATGTGGTCGAGAAAGTGTTTATGAGCTTGCCCATATATGAAGACACTGAGTTGTTCATATAAAAGGAGAACAAGATGAAATGGTAGGACATTAATGACATATTTTCAGGCACCTTCAAGAAGAATTTTGAGGACCACAGAGTCTATGTCAACATAAACAATTGTGGCTTGTATCAGATTGCATGTGGGTATCCCGCGTTTCCATGTGCGGACATGTTCCATTAAATTGTCTTGCATATTGATCTAGAGACAATGGTGTTGAGTAGTGCGAGTGGAACATAATTCACTACCTTCAGGGCACAGGAATTTTAGGAGATGTATCACCAACTGGTGGTCACAATGGATGCACTATTCATTAAACCCAATAGTAGTGCAAACTCAAGAGACATCTTGAAGAGTTGGGTGAAAGAGCCATATAAGTTTAGGACAACGCACAACCAAGTTTACAAGACAACGATACTACCGAAGGCTTATCAACTCTTGGTCATATTTAGATGCCTCTTATACGACTAAGAGAGGGCATAAACATTCCCGCAGAGTTGGGTGATTGTGTTGGATCAGCTGGTGAATGAAGGAAAGAACCTTCAATTGGTCAGACATGTTGGCTGTCGAGCTGAAGGGACAAGTAACAGAAGTCCATTATCTGCCCAAGGGTGAGCAAGAAAAGATGTTAATGTCCCCTTACATACTTGATGCAATGTGTGCTTGTCAACAGTTCCCAAGCTTTGGTTGGGCATGGACATCTTCAAAAACCTCTGGGCACACCTATTTTAGGTTATTCTCTGAATGTAGCTTCCATGGAGTTATAATACAAATATTAGACCACTTCGTCATCGCTATGTACATGATGATCTTTGAGCAGGATCTGCCTTGCATGTCACGGGAAGATATGAAGACATGGTTAACATAACAGATTGGTATGCCTCACCCCTTGGAACCTTCATCTGGATAGATCAACGACTTAGAAATAAGCCTCTTCGAGGGGGAAACCTCCTTTACATTACAAAAATGAACAATTCTTCCATGATACAAATGATAATACCTCCTTTCTATATATATGAGTCCTAGGGGTCATAATATAATCAGAGACGACATAACAATATTAATGTAAGGGCACAATAATAACAATAGTGGGATTCTATGGGGCATAATAATAACAATATGGGGACTACATGGGCACAAAAATATAATAATTGGGTTGCACTAACAAGAATAAGGGGTTACACTAGTAGTATAGGGACCTAACAGGAATTCAAGATATTCACCTTTGGCACCAGAAGTTTCAATTCATATGACCTACATCGCTTAGTAGAATACCACTATACAAGAGCGTATTATCCCTAGATCCATAGGGCATGCCATTTCCCTGAGGGAGACCCATGGAGATACTGCTATCACTTCTCAAGGCTCAACGAATGGGTTAAAATGGCTGTAGAATGGTTGGTAGCACAGAAGGAAACAAAATTTCAGAGAGAAACAAAATCGGTAGTAGAAGAGGGCAGGAAATCTGTGCTTGTCAAAGGCAAGAGGAAGTTTGCCAACAACATAGAGGCAGATCAAAGATGCAAGTCCAAAGTAGATCCACTTTTATTGAAAGCATATTTGGAGATTGAGGTGAACAGTGCAATAGAAGGTTTGCACAAAGACAGAGTGAGAAGAAGAAGTTGGAGGAGGTAGAAAGGGGGTTGTAGGAGTTGAAGCAACAACTTAGGGAAGAACAAGAGCTACATAAAAAAGAGAAGGAAATGAATAGGAACAGAAATAGCAGGAGGTGAAACATGCAAACATTGATGAAACTACACCCATACAGGTTATTGTTTCATCCAAACAACTGACAAATAGCAAACAAGGTGAGCAGTTGCAGTAGTTGGATTTATCTTAGGAGATTGAAATTTTTTTGGAACAGATGGACATGGATATGGTTCAGCTAGAGCTAGATCAGGACATTGACCTCATGACCAAAGACCCAGAGGTCACTCCACTGGTTTTACTAGATCTGGGAGTGGAGCAAGTCCCAAGTGATCAAGGAGACACTAAAATACTTGAGGACAATCTAGAAGATGATTTGCATAACATATCCTTTGACGAATCACTACACAAAGTTGTGCAGTCATGCAGAGTGCCCACTCTGGATGTCCATGTATCTCCTACACAGTTTGAAGAATGAGTGATCGTGTCTGATGTGTGCAGACATCCAACTGCATTAGCCAATGCTACAAAGGCTTATGTCGAAGCCACCAGATCAAGTGTTAAATTCTTGATTTCTGCAAATGAGCGCATGGCTTAGGAGTTACAAGCAACCAAGCAAGGAGAGGAGAAAGATACAATATTTGCCAAAGCAGAGTTGAAGAAAGTGATACTTGATGAAGTATCGTCACTCAAGAGATTCATGTGGAAGTTTTAATTTAGGTTCGTCATCATGGATAAGTCAATTGTCCATCTTAACATTTGGCAGCAGCATTGTGGTAGGAGAGCATACATCTTGTTAGAAATACACACCATTTTTTTATCACATGTAGATATGGACAATGAGGTACAAGGGGGCCCTGTTTCACTTGCCAAAGATGATGAAGACAAAGGCAGTGGAGTTGAAGGCACGTATCTTGAGTCAGATATGGAACTATGAGGAACTCCCATGTCTCATCACCAGCTTACAGGCTTCACATGTACAAGTGTTTAGGAGCATGGATGCATGTGATCCCATCCATTGGCACACTCACCGAGGTGAAAGAAAATAACCAAGTCCGATTGGAGATGGACATGTACTTCAAGCAGTTAATCTGCATAGCCACCAGTGTAGACTTGCAGATGAGCATAGACACATGCACTAGTATATCTGTTATGAAACTAGCTCACAAAAAGATAAGAAAGATAGAACAATGCCTTATAAATAGGCCTCTTTGAGGGTGGAAACCTCCTTTACATTACACAAATGAGAAATTATTAGATGATAAAAATGTCACGACCTCCTTTCTATATATAGGAGTCTAAGGGGTCATAATATAATCAGAGACGACATAACAATAATAATGTAAGGGCACGATAATAATAATAGTGGGCTTCTATGGGGCACAATAATAACAATATGGGGACTACATGGGCACAAAAATATAATAAGGGGGATGTACTAATAACAATAAGGGGTTACACTAGTAATATAGGGACCTAACATGCCCCTCTCCTTCAAAACGTGTTGTCCTCAATTCTTGAGTAGTTCTTGATGCTTTTGTATAAATTCTTGTCCTCCCATGTGGAATCTTCAATGGGTAAGTTCTTCCACTTGATGAGATACTTTGAAATTGATCTATTTCGTAGCTTTTGATTTCTCGGTTCTATGACTACTTCAGGTTCCAATATGATTTTTCCTTCCTTGTCAAGTTCTCACAATACTGTTTGAACTGGGACCTTCTGCAACTTTTGAATGCGTTCCCAGTCCTTTGGGCATATGGATATATGTGAGGCTTGATGTTTGGTGGAACACTTCATGGAATCAAATGAATATGATGAGCATGATCACAAATAGGTGGGAGGCCTTTGGGAGTCTCAAATACCTAGGAATGATTGTCCAAAACGTTTTGGGGATTTGGAGAAATACATGATTTCGATGTGGAATCCTCTAGTGAACATAAATGTGCAATTAAACCCTGTTGTTCTTTATTTAGAAGCTTTGTCATGCTATTAGAGTTGATTATATTTCTAGGTTTTCCTTCGATACCCCTCAATTCAACTTCCTTTCCTTCCCAAAAAAATTTCAGGAAAACTTTTTGAAAATTAAAAGCTATCGTACCCAAAGATTGTAGCCATTAGACTCCTAGTAAAACATCAGCACCACCAATTAGAATGGAAAGCATTGCGCTATTCAAAACATATTCTCCCATGGATAGATTGATATTAGGAACTTTCTAGAGCGATTTATGGTTCCTCCACTTGCAACTATCACTTGACACTCCGGTGCTGGATATAGGAAGCAATTCAATTCCTTGGCTATCTTACAATCAATAAAATTATGGGTGCTGCCCGAATCAATCAACAATCTTACCTTTTTCTTCTTGATATGTCCTTCTATCTTGATAGTTTGAGGAGTAGTAATTTCTTCCAATGCATTAAATGATATGGTTGGATTGATTTCTTGAGACTCGATGTGATCTTTCAATTCTTGAACATTTTTCTTCTTGATATGTCCTTCTATATTGATAGTCTGAGGAGTGGTAATTCCGTCCAATTCATTATAATATATGGTCGGATTCATTTCTTCTTTCTCAATGTGATATTTCACTTCTTTAACCTTTTTCTTCTTGATATGTCCTTCTACCTTGAGAGTTTTAGGAGTGGTAATTCTTTCCAATGCTTATAAGATATGGTCGGATTCATTTTTTCTTTTTCTGTGGTTGGTTCCTAGTTTATATGCTCTTTCTTTCATGTTTCTTGATCCTTTTCTTCCTCCTCTCCACAATCAATGTAAAATAATTTCTTCTTAGCACACTTACGACCTTTAATGTATTCGTTATCACAATTGTAACAAAGCCCTTTTTCTCCTTTTTCTCCCAATTTTTGTGGTGTAACCCTTGTAGGTTGTGGATGGCTAAGAGAAACAACACTTCCATCTTTATTGTTGTGAGGGGTGGACTTCCTTGTTGCCATAATGTTTCTTTCCACTTTGTAACAAAGCCCTTTTTCTCTTTTTTCTTCCAATTGTTGTGGTGTTGCTCTAAAGAAGGTGTTGCTCTTTGTATCCTCAGAATGTGCTATCATTTCCTCCATGAAGATTGACCACTTAACAAGTTTTTTACGAGAACAAAGCCCTTTATACCATAAAAATTGATCTGGGTCTAAATATGAAGATGCAATACATACCTTTTGTAACAGTGGTACACCATGTAGATCAAAATATTGCTCCATCTATAGTATCCATTTTACTGGATCCTTTCCATTAAACTTCCTCATATCAGCTTTTCTTGATTTCAGGAGCTCGATCTTGAAATGATTGTAACTTTGTACTTTTAGAACTCAAAGTTATGAAATTGTCTCTTGCAGTAGTCCTCTGAGTCCTCTTACTAGCCCCACAAGTCTGATCAGAATTTAATTCTCCAAGAAAGAGTTATGCTCAATCTCCTAAGATGACCTGACTATATAATGTTTTAGTAGAGCGAACTTGTACAACATGCCACATGTCACTGTTTAAACCTTCGAATTTGAAAACTATGCACATAAAAATATAGTCCGTCCTGTTTTTGTAACTTCTTACGAAATTTCAATTTGTTTCTCAGAGAGAAAGTTATGACGATTTTACCAAGGTCACTTGTTTAGGATGTAATTCGGGAGTCTGCAAAAACCATAGCTTCCTTAAATCATATATCCGAAAATATAGCGAGACAAGTTCTAAAATTTGGACGTGAACTTCAGTTTGATTTTAGCTCAAATGGGTGTTTTTTTATCTTCTGAAACATCATAGAACAAAATGTATAGTGAAAATGCCACGATGACATGTTTGGAGCAGCAAAAACCCTAGAATCCAAAGCTCTGATACCAAACGTTATGAAACCAGCTCACAAAAAGATAGAAAAGATAGATCAATGCCTTAGAAATAAGCCTCTTCGAGGGGGTAACCTCCTTTACATTACATAAATGATAAATTCTTAGATGACACAAATGACAAGACCTCCTTTCAATATATAGGAGTCTAAGGGGTCATAATATAATTAGAGCCGACATAACAATAATAATGAAAGGTTACAATAATAACAATAGTGGGCTTCTATGGGGCATAATAATAACAATACGGGGACTACATGGGCACAAAAATATAATAAGGGGGTTGTACTAATAGCAATAAGGGGTTACACTAGTAATATAGGGACTTAACAATGTCGTTGGTCTAGTTGCACTCAAGACGATGATGTGCATGCTATCTGACGAGTTGGAAAAAGGTCCCACATCAGTGTACCTAGATGCAATTGAGGCAAGAGTTAACTTTTAGAAGGATGTCACCATAGAGTACGCAGATACCATAACAGACTACCACGCTTGGCATCAGTTTGCCACCATCGATCATCAATAGGATGTCAATGAGTTAGTCTTCCCATGGCTATCCGAGTCTTAGTGATGTCTTTTATGGCTTACTCAAGTCCATTTTTGTCTCACATGGGTACATGTGTAGATTATATTGTAAACATGTGGTAAAGTGAAAGACCAAGTGTCAATAATAGAATGTAAATAGTCGTGTAAGTTGAAGAGTCACGAGGGTACGATAAGAGTCACAAATGGGAATGTCAAGGGTCAACCCACCCTTTTCTGTATATAGAACCTCATAACTCATTGTATGTGCTTTTGGGAGGCAAGCTTCTGATAGGTATAACTTGGAGAGAGCTTGGAGTGTATTGTAATGAGCCTTGGCTTCTCCACAGTGCAGAGCTAGTACATCTCTTTGGAGGAGCAAGCGACAATGACTGTAATGTTTCACTATAGGGACTAGTGGTTTTTCATGGTTGTATGTATGATTGGATATTTCAGTATTTTAATATAATAGAACCAACACGTTTCATGCATATATTGTTATTGTAGTTCGATTATCGTGGTTACTTTAATGATGTATGTAGTTGTAATTTAAGGATGTATGTGTGGATTATTCTGTATGTGTTTGTATGAATCTGATGGAAGCATGTTGGTTGATATAATCCATCTCTTTAGATTGTCGACTATCCTTCTTTCCATATCATGATGTCTTTCACATCGTGTGTTCCCTTTCAAGCTGTGCGTTATCACAGGCTTCTAAGGGGCACACTCTTCTCCCTTTCCATGTGTTAGAGCATTTCATGCACCTTCCTTGACATGATGCAAGGTCACACCCTTGCTTCCAACAAGGACATCTTACTTACCTTTGCGCACAACCACATTCAAGGTGATAATGTACTACCCACTACTGGGACTCCTACTCCAAACAGTCTAAGGTCTAGTTGGGACTTCTTACTTGGGAGATCCCTTGACATCTTGGTAGGTCTAGCACTGTCAACAACATGCAATAACTATGGCTAATTAAAGCCAACTAAAGCTAAGTGTGCTTTATGTTATGTTAATATGCACATACCCAGATGCAAGCACTATAGTTAACTAATTGAATCCAAGTGCACAACACATGTAAGAACTCAAGTAAACTAAGTGCACACCACATGTAACCACTAGATATAACTAACGCTAACTAAGTGCACATCACATGCAAGAACTAGAGTTGAATTGAAGCTATATAAGGCTAACTAGGTTCATGTACACCAACACCCCCCCTTAAGCATAACTTAGGTGAGTGTGATGCAAAATGAATGGCCATTTTAGGTACCCATGTACAATGCATGAAAAAGAGGAAAGAGGGAAAACCCAGTGGGAAGAAACCACCACCCCCCTCCTCCCAAAATATAACATGAAAAATAGAGAAAAGACAACTACTATGCAATGGTGTCCTTCACCCCGAGATGATCTCAAGAAATTCAAACTTTTGCTCAGTGAATATCTTGGTGGAGATGTCAGAAATCTGCATAGAACTAGGAAAATACTGCATATCAATGATCCCATCATGAATAAATTTTGTAATGAAGTGCATGTGGATCTCAATATGTTTGTTCCATTGTTGCCGCACTAGATCTCCGTAAAACTTTAGTTGACTCTGATTATCTCACCATATGATAGTCAAACGATAGACACTAATACCAAGCTCAAAAAAGAAATGTTTTAGCCGAATGGCTTGAATAGTGGTATTGATTACTTCTCTGTTTAGGTTTTAATCCCATACAGAAATTACCTGCATACAAATTCTAAAACACAGAACATAAACAATGCGAGAGCATAACACATAAAACACATATAGAAAGATTTTCCCCTGGATCGCAAAACTAAGACTACTAGTTTGATTTTACATTATGTTCCTTTCAATGTTACAATACATATTTATACATGCTAAAACATCCAATGCCATGGACCAAAAACCATTGCGTCCAAATCCATGGATAAAAAATCATCGCATCCAAAACCATGTGTGAAAATCATGCACAAAACCATAGGTAGGTCTACCCAACCTAATATAGGGTCCAATTTTTTTTTTCCTGGGGCGCTGCTCCTGACCCTGTAGAGGGGGCTACTCGCCCCCCTCAAACCCCTGTGACCCCCCCCCGCCACACAATCGGCGCAACAAAGGGTGGGCTTTGCCCCCCTATAACTCCCTGGTTAACTACGTGGGCTAGTCGTGGAAAGAATATAACACAACCCAACACTATGTACTTGACCTTTGTTGATGATAAAGAAAAAAAGTGCATAGTTGGATCTTGGGTCATAAAGGTTGGTCTTCCTACTCACTGTGCACCTACCCTTTTTCCCCTTTTGTCCCTTTTATCAGCGATGTGCTCCTAGCCTTAACTAGTTTGGTCATGGCTCCAACGATGTTACTTTGAAAAAATTAGAGTTCTCAAAGCAATATTATGCTCTAAGACCATGTAAAATTATTATAGCATAGATACAAATCTATGCTAAAGAATAATTGCACAAACTTGCAAGAATTGAAAAGGAAAATTGGAATTGAGAATGGATTTGATTACCCGATATTGATTTGATAATCAATACATAAATATTAGTTTTACATGTAATAACTAAGTCTAACTAATGCTAAATTTACTTTATGTTCTGTTAATGTGCACATGCAGCACATGCAAGCACTAGAGTTAACTAACTAAAGCAAAGTGCACTGTGACATCCCAAATGTTAAAAAATTTAATAAATCTAGCATACTTTAGTGTTCTAGTTAAAGATAAACTTTCAACAAAAACAAGAGCACAAAGGGATATAAAAACGAAACCACTTTATTTAGTTAATACTGCAAACAATACATGTTAGAATAATTAACATAGAAACCCTTGCTAATGGCATGCAAGGCTACTCATTAAAAGACTCAGCCAACTAAACTTTGAAGCACACTTTTGGACCCTGGATGGATCCACCAAACAAATTCATCCATAGGGTTTCCATTCTTGGGATCATACTAGAATTGGCCTCGCTAAGTTCTCAACAAAGACAAAATAGATAGATAACCCATGATGATCCAAAGGCCTAGCTCTCATCCCATTTAATACGTGTTATCAACCTATTTCACCCCCTAGGGTCAATGTTCCTTAGTCCTCATGGTTGTTTGACTTTACGTGTTATCAACATATTTTACCCCATAGGGTCAGTGTTCCTTATTCCTCATGGTTGTTTGACTTTTTCCAAGCTTTAGACCTTCGTTTTCCCAATCATACTTCCCAGTTGTACAAATGGTGGCCTTAGTGATACTTCCCGGTCATACGTTGGAAGTTGTTTAAATATGTTGGGAGCCATGCAAAAGACACACCAAATTCCAAGATACATTTGGAAAGTTAGACATCTTAAGGAATTGAATGTACTTATCATAATACAAGGCGAAATTTTTATTCACCACATGAAACCTATGCGTTTCTAATTATACATACCAATGTATGTGAGTCAAAGCCTTGAGAAAAGAGCATTGACAAACCTATATATATAATATATATATATATATATATATAACATTGAAATCATGTTAAAGTTAGCTTGATAAATGTAAAAGCTATGGTAATGCATGGGTGGATTTGTTGGAAAGGATGTAAAAATTTTAAATATGAGATGGCAGCATGCTATACATTACATTGAGGAGGGGGCATCATTTCAAAAAGTGGCGTGAACAATGATTCTAAAGTGTGCACTAATGAAGAATATGAAATGTCCTGCCACAAGTATTGCAAATGCATGGAATATCTCTATTAAAGGGCATACATATGGGAGCAAGAAACTTGATCTTCCTCGTCTAAAGTGAAATTTGGATAGATGATGATAATGAAGACTTTGATGATATGCAAAAAATTCATACTCTTTCACAATTAGGTGAGGAAGATCAAATTATAAATTTAATGGGTAATAATGATCCTTCCTCATACTGTGGTCAAGTAGAATTTCTTTGAGGAAAAACATTGAATACTAATAATAACTTCGAATAATTTCAAAAGAGGAAATTGATAAATATGCCACAAAAACACTATTATGCTTATGCATGGGAGTATACTGATATGAAAGGAATTGATCCTAAAACTTATATGCATCATATTTATATTTAGGAAAATGTCGAACTAGTTAGACAACCTTAGAGAAGAATGAACCGTAATATGAGAGAAATTGTTTAGGAGGAATTACAAAAGTTACTCAATGTGAATTTCATCTATCTGATATCAAATAGTCAATGGGTGCCACCTTTGGTCATTGTTCAAAAGGAGAACGGGAAATGGAGAGTGTGTATTGACTACAGGGAATTAAACAAAGTTAATTTGAAAGATCATTTTCAACTACCTATTATAGATCAAGTGTTAGATATCTTGGCAGTGAAGAAATATTTTTCATTTCTAGATGGTTTTAGTGGGTATAATCAAATCTAGCTAGCAAAAGAAGTTCAATATAAAACTACTTTTACATGCCCATGGGGAACATATGCCTATAGGTTACTTCCCTTTGGATTATGTAATGCCCCTACGACATTTCAGAGAGCAATTTTGGGTATCTTTTCTGATCTAAATCATGATTGTGTGGAAATTTACATGGATGAATTTACTATATATGGAGATATTTTTGAAGCTATTGAAAATTTGAAAAGTTCTTATTAGATGTAAAGAGGAAAACTTTTCATTAAGCCATGAGAAATGTTTTATGATGTTCAATGAGGGGATTATTTTAGGTCACTATATTTCAAGTGATGGAATTAAAGTGGATACATCTAAAGTAGAAATAATTTCCAAAATTTCAATTCTTGTTTGTCAAAGAGATGTAAGAAGTTTTCTTGGATTTACTGGTTATTATATAATATTCATATAAAATTTCACAAAAATATCCTCTCCACTTTTCAATCTCCTTACAAAATATTGTGAATTTGTTTGGAATTCTGTCTGTCAAAAAGATTGTGATTTTGTTTGGAATTCTGACTGTCAAAATGAATTTGAGACAATGAAACAAAATATTACTGAAGCACCAATTTTAAGAGGACCTAAATGGTATCTTCCTTTCCACATTTCTATCGATGCTTCAGATACAGCTCTAGGAGTTTTCTGGGAAAAAAATATTTAACTCTATATGCTATTTATTATACAAGAAAAAATTGACTCCAACAAAGTTAAATTACACTGTAACAGAAAAGGAGTTTTTAGCAGTTGTGCATGCCATTAATAAATTCCGTCATTATATCACATGTTATGAAACTTTCATTCATACAAATCATTTTGTTATTAGATATTTAATGAAAAAACCAATTACTAATGGTAGAATTACAAGATGGTTGTTATTATTACGAGAATTCAACATTACTATTCTTGATAGGCTAAGAAAAGAAAATATAGTTGTTGATTTTTTTTATAGAATGTAGAATAATAATGATGATGTTCTTGTAAAAGGCAAATTTCCTGATGAATATATTTTTGTAGTATCTACTAAAACACCTTGGTTTGAAGATATTGCTAACTATTTGGCTACAGGAAAGTTACCTCCACAACTATCAGCCAGGGAAAAGCAAAACGTTCTCAAAACCATTGCACCATATTCTTGGATAGATGGAGAATTGTACAAAAAGAGACCTGATTTGATCATCTGATTGTGTATTCGAGAAGATGAAGTACTTGAAATCTTGAAATATTATCATGATGATCCATGTGGAGGACACTTTGCTGACAAAAGGATTACCTACAAGATCCTTCTTTTGGGATATTATTGACCATCTATTTTTAAGGATGCCAAAGAATATGTGAAAAAATGTGATAGTTGTCAAAGAATGGGGAAGTCTATTCCACTAGATGAAATTCCTCTACGGCCGCAGGTACTTGTAGAGCCTTTAGAAAAATGGGCTCTAGATTTTGTTGGGGCAATAAATCATCCATTTAAAAAAAAAAGGTATATACTTGTTTGTATAGATTATGTTACCAAATGGGTAGAAGCTAAACCTATTTTTTTTGCAATTGAAAATGCTGTAGTTACATTTCTTTTTAGGATATATTTACTCATTTTGGTGTTCCAAGAGAAATTGTAACAGATCGAGGTGCTCAATTCACATCCAAATTGGTGCAAAATAGAATGGAGCAATATAAGATCAAGGATAAAAATTCTACTCCATATCATCCACAAGCCAATGGATAAGTGGAATCCACCAAGGTACTTGAAGCAATTCTAACCAATATTGTGCATTTGCATAGGAAATATTGGGAAAAAAATCTTCAAGAAGCGCTATGGGTATATCAGAGCACATGGAGAAACACCACTGGGCATACTCCTTATGAGCTTGTCTATGGGAAGCAAGTTTTGTTTCCAATAGAGTTCCAAGTGGAGACCTTTCAGACAACAACTAAATAGGGTCTTGATATATCAGAAGCTAAAAAAAAGACTAACGCAATTGAAAAAAGCTAGATGAGATCTGACAAGATGTTATCCAAAGAACCAACATAGTTCAACAACAAAGATCAAAATGGTATGACAATTTTATCAAAGCTAAAAGTTTGAAGCAAGGTGATCGGTCTCTTCTTTTTTATTCCAAATTCAAAGACTTTCAAGGGAAATTTCAAACTTATTGGCTTCGTCCTTATTAAATTGATACTATCTTTTATAATGGAGAAGTCAAAAACAAAACTATTGATGATGAACAAGTTACTTTCCTTGTTAATTGCCGTATATTAAGGTTGTATCATAAACCACTAATAAAGGAAGAGTTTGTGAAATATTTGCAAGAGAAATTTGAATTCAAGTTCGTCAAGAAAGGAGTTTTTTCTCCCCATTCTCCAACTCCATTATACTTTTTTCTTATTATTATTATCATATATATATATATATATATATATATATATTATAGATTAGTCTTGGTAATGGTTGATTTCAAATTAATAGATATGGTTGTCTTGATATTTGGAACTTGTGGTTGACATGTGTGAGTAGTTCGAAGATAACATACTTGTTATTAGCATAGGAAGGTAATAGTTGATGTGTCTATATAACTAACAGTTGGGTGGTGTGACAACATATAGTAAGCCTCAAATTCCAACAAGGTAAAAAGGTAAAAGAAAGGATTTGGGCAATAATTCCTTTGCCTATGTTTGGAGACACTAATTTCAAACAAATGAGTGCTTTGCACATGAGAAGTCTTCTTAACCTTGATTTTGTCTGACATTATGTGAATATGTGCTATATTCATGAACATGCACTTGACAGGTATATTAGCTAGTCTTTAGCTACAGGTGGATATGTTAAAGGATTGGAGTCCCTTGAGAGATGGTGTGGACGTGTTCAATTGCAAGCAGCGTGCTTGACACAATAAGATGAGGTAACTAGTCTATTATTATGCTTAATTATAAATTGACAATTATGTGTTTATGGAAACATGATACAGGGAGTTGCATGGTAAGATAGGTTGCCATGAAATCTTGAAGATGGCTTAGGTTAAGATTTCCTTGGGAACCATGGGGATTGAGTCATGGTGTCATTCTTGTGCTTTTGATATTTTGAGCTTGATTTTCAGTTTTGTTTGTGTCTAGTGCAAGGCCTTACCACTTTTTTGTAGTGACATATAATTATGGGTTTTCATGGTCTTCTTCTTGGTTTTTATTGTCTTCTCTTTTATTGTTTTGAGTCTTGGGAATTGGTTGGAAAAGAGGAAAGTTGATGGAGCTTGAGGAGAGCTTTGTGGTACCCGAAAGGTAATGTAAGATTCAGATGAAACTTAGTGCATGAGTAAGTGCAGTGGAAGGTAAGGCTATGACAGCCGGTTGGATTGGCCGGGTCCATTGTTGTAAAGGGATGGTAGTAGTATAGTCATGTAAAAGGTAACAAGAAAAGGTAAAGTAAATGGATTTGAGGCATCATATTCCTTGGCTATGTTGGTAGTTGTTGTTCTCAATTTTGCCCATGTGTTGCATGGATAAAGGAATTTCTCTTGGCCTATATCTTATGTTATCTGGTAATTATGTTATGATCATGATTATGCTGATGTTTATATATGTATACATGAATGTCTGTATGTCATTGTATGGCAAGGTAATGCTTGTTTGATGTTAATGATTATATATTCATGTATCAATGTATCTATGTCATTGTTTGATAGGGATTGTCAGAGATCATTCTTGTGAAGGAGTAATTGCTTATGCAATTGAATGGCATGAAGAGGTTCCTGGTTCATGAGGAATCAAGTGGAAGAGTAGTCATGACAAATATATGAGGTCAGTATCATGTGGTTATGATTTGATATTATGTGAGTATATTATGTATATGTTATGGACAGGCTACATCGAGGGATACATCGGTGAAATGAAAGCAATGTGTTCTGTGACATGTTGGGACAAGAATGGGTAAGACACTAGAAACAAAGCTTCTTGGTAGAGACAATGCAGTTGGAATGTGTGGTACTATTGTTGAGCATACGTTGTGTATGGTGTACATGTTGCATCTATGATGTGTGCACTTATGGTGTTGTGTATACATAGCATGTGTACATGTTATTTATGCAGTGTTATGTACAAGATGGTACAAATAGGGTTGTGTGAATATTGCATAGAGGGTGTTGTATACATATTGTAATTTCTTCATGATATATATGCGGTGTGTGTGAATATGGTGTTATGTGCATGTTGGATATGTAGTGCTGTGTATGGATGATGCTATGTACATGTTGGATATGCAATGCTATGTACACTTGGTGTTGCATGCATGTTGTACATATGGTGCTATGTACATATGGTGTTGTGTGCATGATTGTACAAGTGGTGTTGTGAGCATGTGGTGTTATGTGCATGTTGCACATAGGATACTATGAGCATGCGGTGTTATGTACATGTTGTGCATGTGATGCTATGTACATATGGTGTTGCGTACACATCATGCGTGTCGTACTCTGTACATGTGGTATTGCATACACATTGTACTGTGGTGTAGTGTACATGTGGCATTTTGTTCAAGTTGTGTAGGTGGCGCCGTGTATATGTGATGTTGTGAACATGGTGTGTAGGTGGTGCAATGTATAGGTGGTACTGTGTACATATGGTACTCGTGTACGTGTGGTATTGTGTGCATGTCATTGATGTTATGTTATGGGCATGCAATACTATGTATATGTGACATGTAGTCATGGTATTGTGGCGTGTGTACTCGTTGTGTAGTACTCTATGTAGGTACATACATTGGGTGGTATTTCACATTAGGTATTGATGGATGCATTGTAATGTATCCTCTTGGTGTAGGTGTATGTGTTATATGTTAGGTGTAGATGCATGTATTTCATGGTGTGGTATGCCGTGTGGTTGTATGTGTGTGATGCACACTATGTGTCTATGCACATGGTTGAGGAGAAGGCACTAGGTGTTTTTTGGGTGTAGCAACCAATCCAGAGTGTGTTTGGAACAAAGAAAAAGGTAGAAGCTAAGGATTGAGGAAAGGATTGGTATCATAATTTTATTTCAATTTTATTATGCATGTGATTTATGACTATGGTATATGATGATTATATGTGATCTATGATTCTGGTTTATGATGGTTACATGTGATTTATGATTTTGACCTATGATGATTGTGTTTTGAGCTAACCTGATGTGATATTTTTATACATGTTGATTTTGTCAAAGATGCTAGTTTGACTTCTTGTGACAGGAAGTAAACATGATTCCAAGTGTACCTTATTGACAAACTACCAATGAGGTATGATTTGAAGTTATTTCAATTTATTTTGAATCTAATGGAAGTTATGTTATTGGTACAGGAAGAATGAACATGCCCAGTTGGGTGGTTGAAATCGACTACAAGAATTAGTAGCAACAACAAAGGAATTAAAACAAGCAACAATATGCTGGTAAAGCACTTCAGGAGCAAGGCCATTGTGGGACATTGGTACCCAATAGTGTCCATTGATTTCCATGAGCATGCTGTGACCGGTATGATGTGTTGAGGCAGGTATATGCTTTGGTTTTTATATCTTTTGGTGTGAGGAAGCCTTGCCAAGGGATGGAATGCCCAGGATGGGGGTGCAAGTGAAACGTGGAAGGTGAGTGATTGCATGGAAGATGTGACAGATTCCTGAGGGACTGTGTAACAGAGAAGGGAAGTTCATGGATGGATTTGGTTTGGTTATTAGCATTTCCAGATGGAATCAAATGCACATTGGGAATGCGCCTTGGGACAATGAGCCAATAACTGTTTGCTGAGAGGAGAAGTGGCATGGGATTATAACGCTGGACATTGGATGTAGATTTGAATGTGCGGTGGATTATGAACTTCCTCGGAAGGAGGTGGATCTTGGTATTACTTTGAGGGTGGAGGTGGAGCCTTTGGATTCCCTTGTTACGGATACAGGCATTGTATTATTTTGTTTTCTGGATGAGAAAATGTGCATATGTGAATATGTGTATATGTGGTTATTATAAATACCATAATGAGTTGTGTTATAAAGCTCCATTATGCAGAATGTTGTAATGATGTTTTGATTTTGAATAGATATTTCATTGTAAATATTGCAACGAGTTGTGTTATAAATCTCCATGGGCAGTATGTTTTGTTTTCGACAGTCTTTTGGTTATAAGTGTCATTGAACACTGAGGATGGTGTAGGGTTATGTAATAACCCTAGTGAAAATTTCACGTAAAAATATATAAATACCATGGATGATGGGAAACATATTCCAAGCTGAATGGTGGGTATGACATCCTAGTGGGTGTTCATTTGGTTGTTTATAGTTAAGGAGATTGGCAAAGGCAATGGCTAAGGCATTCAAGAGGCCAAAAGGTATTTTGGCACATTTATTTAGGAAACTAATGGAAATTAGGAGAAAAAGGAGGTGAAAGGTCACAGGTTGCATGTGAGGAGGAAAATGAAGGAAAATATTGGAAAATGAAGAAAATAGAGGCCTCATTCATAAAAAGGCTTCTGAGGATCAATTGGAAAGATTCTTCCTTTCACTATGAATCTTTTGTCGGTTTAGTTTTGGGAGCTCTCTCATTATTCTCTCTCATACTCTTAGATAGTTAGATTTTTCTTTGAGAACTCTTGGAGGGCATGGCATACTTGGATTCTTGGAGCAAGAAGGCAAAGCAAGAGTAGGAAAGCACAAGAGGGCATCGACATCAATAGCTACATCATATTGTTTGCAGGTACCAAGTAGCATGTATGATTTATTCACTAGTTTTGGCATGCATGGCACATGCATGTGGTTTCTTGGTTATGATTTGTCATTGGCATGGAGGATGGTTGGGATTGACAATAGCTTGCCTAGCCTTTCCATTTCCTGGATAGCCATGGTGATTGTGTGTTTACATTCATTGATTTTTTTTGGTTGGCTCTCATGTTTCCATAGATTGGGTTGAGTTATTAGTCCTGGAAGCCCTAGTTGAACAAAATCTTTGGAAGCCCGGTACCAATTTGGGTTGAGTTACTAGTCCTAGAAGCCCTAGTTGGAAGAATGCTTTAGAAGCCCTTTGTGGGTTGAGTTACTAGTCCTGGAAGCTTTGGTTGGAAAAATTCTCTGGAATACTTATATAAGCTATGGGTTGAGTTACTAGTTCTGGAATCCTTGGTTGGAAAAACACTCTGGAGGCCCTGGAAGGCTTAGATGGAGATCAATCTGATGATGGTTTTTGGTGATGTCTGACTGGTAATTTTATGTATGTTCTACGTTAGAGCAATTTATTTCAATTTCTTTTGTATATTAGCCATCACAGTAGCATAAAGTAAACTATAGATAGAACATAAATGTAAATCATAGAAGAGAAGCCAAGACAAGAGGACACAAGATGTGGTGCCAGCTAGGGGCAAACCCCAATGTGGGTAAGCCCTTGGTCAATTCTTCTTTTATGTTCTTCCAAGTTCAACAGAGAGAGATATAATACATTTACAAGAGAAGTCAACACTTTGGCTTATCTGGATCTGAGCATTGATCATCTCTTATAATGATGAGATCAGCTGTAGACATTCTGCTTCAACTGATTCTCCAAGGTGATGACTTCACCTACCGTAGTGCTTCCTTTCATCCATTTCCTGCACATAACTATGTGATACCATTTTGTACTATCACATGTGTTGAACCTTGATGATTGAGCTTCTCATGCTCTCATCATCATGTTGCTCATTATTTATCATGCATGGGGCTCTTCCTTACTTGCGTGTAAGGGCCTCTTGTACAATGGATAAGGGACTCCATAACAGTGGATAGATTACGTATATTTGTTCTCCTTTGTGCAGCGTATAGAAGCCCTCTTTGTTTGCAGATACAGGGTTGTAAATAGGGCTTGCAGTAAGGCTCCTTTTATGCCTCTTTTGTGACTATAGCTAGGGCTTATTCATAAGCTTGCATCATACTTTATCACTTCAGCTACCATGTGTTGGCATTATGATACATATGTTGTACTTGATGGAAACCCACTCATCTCAGATGATAAATTATAGTGCAGCAAAGTTATTTTCTGGTTCCGCAGGTGCTCAGAAGAAAAGATGCGGTCATCGGTAGGTTGCGCAGGAGAACCGTTGAAAAGGTGTGGATATGTTCGCAGGTCTCCCACACAAAAGGTGCGAATCGAAAAGTTCACGCACTTTCATGCAGAGAAAAGTTCCTTTCATGCAGAGAAAAGTTCATGCACTTTCATGCAGATAAAAGTTCACGCACTTTCATGCAGAGAAAAGTTCCTTTCATGCAGAGAAAACTTCATGCACTTTCATGCAAATAAAAGTTCACGCACTTTCATGCAGAGAAAAGTTCACGCACTTTCATGCAAAGAAAAGCACACGCACATGGGAAATCTTATGGTTGGCTCATGGTATTTGTCCGACAATTTTTGATCCTATGGTTTTGGTCCGTGGTATTTAGTCCTTGGTATTTCAACCTATGGTTTTGGGCCATGGTATCTCGTCATAAGTGTTGATCCCAATTACTGGGTCCATGGTATTGAATTGTTATGTTTTTGGTCTGTGGTTGTGAAATGCCTAAGGCTATAAAAGAGGAAGGAGATCATTTGGCAAGGCATCTTCTGAATTATTGAATATCTGATAAAGTGCTAGATCTGGAATACTGTGATTGGGTTATGGTGCAGATCTGGATCTGAATGAGAAGGAACTGAGCAGCAAGAGAAGGATATTTCTATGATGGTCAATCTAAGGCTGGAATAGTGGTATCTCTATATGATTTTGATCTGTGATATGTGGTGCATGCTTGATCTATAAATCTGATAATCTGGGTTAACTAATATCTAAATGTTTGAAAGAATGAATTTATAGATCTGTACACAGGTTCAGTGAAGCGAAGGTGCGTATACACGCTGTTCTTGTAAGGGAAAGTCGCGTATACGCAGGTCAGTATTGACATAGAAGCGTATGCACGCAAGTTTCTGAATAGTGAAGTAGCGTACATCTCTTGATTTATGTTCTAGCTACTTCTGTTTATTGCTACAGTGTTCTGGGTTCAAAAGTGGGGTGTGATTACTGAATTATGATTTGGGTATAGTCGTCAGAGAAGTGTTTATTTTGATTCATTTTTTATTGGTGAAAAGGTGATTGGTTGATGAAGAAATTCTTGATGGTTGATTGATGTTATTTGTGGATCCAGTCTGAAAATTTATGAAACATGGTCCCTAGAAGGAAGAGAAGGTTGTAGTCTTCTACAGGTAGTAGCTTGCATACTAGTATCTCAACTAGTACAAGAACTAAGGGGGTTGTAGCTCCCTTCCAGGAGAAGTTGGAAAACGAGAGAGGGTTGTAGCTCTCTGTAGGTAGCAGCTTCCATACTGGTAAAGGACTACACCAGTACAGAATCATTGTAAAAAGAAGTTTCTAATTGAAAACATAGAGACATGTTGCAGCAGGTGGTTTTCACCCACATTGGGTTTCCACCTTATATCTTGTGTTCTTGCATGTGATTGTCTTCTGCTCTATTTTTCTGTTCCTGGTTACTGTTTATATGATCCTGATGCACAGATTAATGTTCAACATCTGTAGAATTTTTTAAATTATAATTCTATATGGTATACACGGGTTTCGTTATCTGTAGTTGCATATATATGCGGTTTTCTCTAACGGAAGTAGCGTATATGTTCTGGGTTTGAAAAGGAAAATAATTGACCAGATAATACCGATTCACCCCCCCTCTTAGTATTATTTCCAACACCATGCTATGCCTGTGGTTCTTCCATGCTTGTTGTCACTGCGGCTATATACCTTGGCCTCCATTTCCTGCGTATAAAGTGTTCTATTGCCTGTGAATAGATCTTCATGACCTACGTTAGATTAGGGCATCACATGACTGTAATTTTGGGTTGCGTTTAATACCTTTTCCTCCACTACGTTTAATACCTTCTCATCCAAGACTTGTAGGCCAGTGTATTACTCTTGGTGTCTCTCTCATTCTCCAAAACCCCAAGAAGTGGAGAGGAGGATATCACCTCCAAAATGTGTCTATTAAATGACTTCAAGTCCTCACCTATTTATACTAAAAATGTAGATGATGAATAGACACGTCCATTGGGCTTCTGAGCCTACTCAAGTTGCTGGTCGACTTAACAATTTGTCTTATAACATAAATAAATTCATAACTTCATGAATACTTATTGGAATCGGTTGATATTTAAATCAATCCTACACCTCTCAATGAGAGGGATCCAATGAAAATATCAGCTGCCTTAAATAAGATGACCCACATGGAGTTTGGCCCTAGTTTCCAATTTTAACACTCCCTCTCAACTAGGGAGAACTCCATCTGCTGATCCATATGTCTGACTGTAATATCTCTGCCATCAGTGCCCTGCACTTCTCTGCTCAGCTCTGCTGGCTCTACTCTACTCTGCTCAACTCTACTATCTCTACTGAGCTCTGCTCAGCTTTGCTGGCTCTGCTAAGCTCTGTTGGCTCTGCTCAGCTCTGCTCAACTCTACTAGCTCATCTCTTCTCTGTTTAGCTCTGTTGAACCATGAAGGAGAATAATTTATCAAGAATGTGTCATATCATTCTCCATTGAATTGAAGTTAGTCTCAGAGTGTGTACCACTGGTCCCAGACCAGTCCTCAACCGACCCAAAGTCAGCGTCATAGTGGGTAAAACTCCTACAACTGGTCACAAACCAATCCTCTGCTGACTCGAAGTTAGTCTCAGAGTATGTACCACTGGTCCCAGTCTAGTCCTATATTGTCCCGAAGTTAGTGTCATAGTGGGTACAACTCCTACGACTGGCCCCAGACCAGTATCATTGATCCCATATCAATGAAGGTCATCCTAGCATAGGGAGTACGATAGATACAATGATGTGTCCATCGGTACTACTATGGTCCCTATCCTCATTTCCCTTCTCATTGATCAGATGAGAGGTACTTCCCATCAGTCCCAGACTGCATGGGTAGGATGCCTCGATAGGAGAACTAATCATCCTATCCATAGGAGAGCGAATCATCCTGTCTAGTGGATGCCACAGAGAACTAATCATCCTGGCCCATATATATGGATTTTGATGGCTGATATGTTTATTTTATTTTTGTTCCTATTATGTTTTTTATACGCACATTTACCCTGGAATGTGTTACGACAATTGGAGATGTGGCCGAGAAAGTGTTTATGATCTTGCCTATATATGAAGACACTAAGTTTTTCATATAAAAGGAGATCAAGATGAAATGGTAGGAAATAAATGACATCTTTTCAAGCACCTTCAAGGAGAATTTGAAGGACTGCGGAGTCTATGTCAAGATACACAACAATGGAATAGAACTCACTACCTTCAAGGCACATGATTTTCAAGAGATGTATCACTTCCTGCAACCGATGGTCACAAAGGATGCACCATTCACCGGGCCCAATAATAGTGCAAACTCAAGAGACATCTTGAAGAGTTGGGTGAAAGTGCCATATACGTTTGGGACACCACACAACCAAGTTTACAAGACAATGATACTGCGGAAGGCTTATCAACTCTTGGTCATCTTCGCACGCTGCTTATATGACCAAGAGAGTACATAAACATTCCCGCAGAGTTGGGTGATTGTGTTGGATCAGCTGGAAAATGAAGGAAGACCTTTCAATTGGTTAGACATGTTGGCTGTCGAGCTGAAGGGACAGGTAATAAAAGTCTGTTATCTACCCAAGGGTCAATAAGAAAAGATTTTCATGTCCACTTACATACTTGATGCAATCTGTGCTCGTCAGCAGTTCCGAGGCTTTCATTGGGCATGGACATCTTCAGAAACCTCTGTGCACACCTATGTTAGTTTGTTCTCCCAATGTAGATTCCATGGATTTATAATACAAATATCAAACCACTTCGTCACCCCAGTGTACATGATTATCTTTGAGGAGGATCTACGTTGCATGTCACGAGAAGAGATGGAGGCATTGGTTAACATAACAGATTGGTATGCCTCACCCCTTGGCACCTTCATTTGGTTGTACAACACGAAGAAGGCTTTGCATGTTTTACTGAAGTTTGTCATAGATAAGCTGGTCATGCAAGAGGTTGCATACCACATCTCGACAGGGTTGTCAGTAAGACTGCATAGAAGAAGGCACCTTGGCTCGCTCTTCCTTTGTGGATCGGGTTGTATGAGATCCATAATATCAAGCATGCTAAGGCCAAGACAGAGGAATTGCTATGAAACCAACTCACAAAAAGATAGAAAAGATAGATCAATGACTTAGAAATAAGCCTCTTCGAGGTGGAAACCTCCTTTATATTACACAAATGAACAATTCTTCAATGATACAAATAAGAATATGTCCTTTCTATATATAGGTGTCCCAGGGGTCATAATATAATAAGAGCAAACATAACAATAATAATTTAAGGGCATAATAATAATAATAGTGGGCTTCTATGGGGTACAATAATAACACTATGGGGACTATTGTTGGCATTATGATTTTGGTTTGGTACTATGGCACAAGTGTTGTACTTGATGGCAACTCACTCTAGTGGTAGATCTCAGTTCAGGCACTCAGAAAGAAGAAAAAGACATATACGCAGGTTAATCTAGACAAAGACACGTATACATGCGGGTTATACAGTACAAAAGCGCGTATATGTTGGGGACTTACTCTTGGTCCATGGTAGTTAGTCCTTGGGATTTGAACCTATGGTTTTGGACCATGGCGACTCGTCAAATGTGTTGATCCCTAGCTCACTCTAGTGGCAGATTTCAGTTCAGGCACTCAGAAAGAAGAAAAAGACATATACGCAGGTTAATCTAGACAAAGACGCGTATACACGCAGGTTATACATTACAAAATCGTGTATATGTTGGGGACTTACTCTTGGTCCATGGTAGTTAGTCCTTGGAATTTGAACCTTGTTTTGGACCATGGCAACTCGTCAGATGTGTTGATCCCTAGTTTTGGGTTCATGGTAATGAAATGTTATGGTTTTGGACTGTGGTATTGTGGAAGGCCTAAGACTATAAAAGAGGAAGGAGATCTTGTGGCAAAGGATCATCTGAATTATCATTGAATATCTGAAAAAGTGGTAGATATGAATGCTGGTAATTGGGTTATGGTGCAGATCTGGATCTGAATAAAGGAGGAACTTTAGCGCAAAGAAGAAGGATAAGTTGTATTGATGGGTCATAATCCTTAAGCTTGAATGATAATATCTTTATATGATTTTGGTATGTTGTATATGGCGCTTGCTTGATCTATAACACTGATAATCTGGGTTAATTAGTGTTTTTGAATATCTGAAAGAGCGAATTATCCTTTATAGATCTGTACGCAGGTCCAGTGAAGCGAAGGCACGTATACACACTGGTTCAATGAATGAAAACAGCGTATACGCAGGTTGTTTCAAACATAGAAGCGTATGCACGCATGTTGCAGGTTATTGAAATAGCGTATATAATTTAAGTTGTGATCTAGCTGCTTCTGTTTATTGCTGCTGTGTTCTGGGTTCAGTGTTTGGTGTGTGGTTTCTGGTACTTTGTTTTGGGTACAACTATCAGAGGAGTATCTACTTGATTCAGATCTAATTGGTGGAAAGGCGATTGGTTGATTCTTGATGATTGATTGATGTTTATGGATCCAATCTGAAAATTTATGAAACGTGGTCCCTGGAAGAAAGAGAAGGTTGTAGCCTTCTGTAGGCCAGCACCTATGTACTAGTATCTTGGCTAGTACAAGAGCTAAAGGGGGTTGTAGCTCCCTTCCAGGAGAAGCTGTAGAACGAGAGAGGGTTGTAGCTCTCTGCAGGTTGCAGCCTACGTACTGGTAAAGGACTGCACCAATTCATTGTAAAAGCAGTTTCTAATTTAAAAGAAGATAGAGACGAATTGCAGCAGGTGGTTTCACCCACATTGGGTTTCCACCTTATATCTTGTGTTCTTGTGTATGATTGTCTTTCTGCTCTGTTTTACTATCTCTGGTTACTGGTTATATGATTCTTCAACACATATTAACAATCATCTTCAAGATAAATAAAATTAAAAGTTAGCTTTGTATATGCAAGTTTCCTTCTGCATAGTTGTGTATATACGCGGGTTTATCTATCTGAAGTAGTGTATATCATTTGTTTTTAAAAAGGAATATTTGACTTAATAATACTGATTCACCCCCCTCTCAGTATTATTTCCAACAATTGGTATCAGAGCAGGTCCTTCAGAAGAAGCTTGATTGCTTGAAGGAAGATCTATCATCATGAGCAATTACGAGAGGGAAGCATCAATCAGGCCACCGATTTTTTATGGGAAAAACTTCGTGTATTGGAAGGTAAGAGTTACTGCCTATCTTCAATCTCTTGGTACAGAAGTCTAGGATATCATAGATACATGGTATACTTTTCCATCAGCAAATCCTACAGATCCGACTGAGAAGAAGAAATACGAAACAAATGCAAAGGCGGTCAATACTCTATTAGGATGCCTATCTCAATCAGAATTTATCAAGGTAATGTAGTTTAAATCTGCAAAAGAGATATGGGACAAGATTGTTCTGAGCTATGATGGAGAATATCAGGTAAAATGGGCAAAAACTTCAAACCCTAGGATTAGTATGAAACTTCAAGAATGTATAAGATGAAAGTGTGGCTAATTATTTCTTCACGTAGATAAGATTTTAAATGTATAAATAAAGTTTTTGGGAAGAAAAAAAAGACGCTGTTGTGGTTGAAAAAGTTCTAGATTCTTCTGATCTCTAGATTTGATCTAAAGTTTCTGCTTATAGAAAAAAGGAGAAATTACAAAATCTAAAATGTCACAGCTGCACGGAATTCTAACTTCTTATGAAATGAGGAAAGGAGGTCCATCAGATAGGAGAGTAGCTGCCTTCAAGGCTTCAGGCAAAGGAGAGTACTATGAGTCAGGACACGTGTCAGAAGAAGAAGAAGAATCAAGTTTTGTCAGAAATCTTCAACGGGGTACTGGAAGATTCAGAGGTAAGTTACCTTTCAAATGTTTTGCTTGTGGAAGAGTAGATCACTATGCTCCCAAATGTCCTCATAAAGATAAGATTGACAAGGGGAAGGAATATGTTAGATGGAACAAGAAACAAAATGCAAATAAGAGAAGCTATTACACTCATGAAGATAGTGATGGTCTATCAAATAGCAATGAAGATGAACGAGGTAATCACTATAAACTCTTAATGGCATTTGAAGATGATGATTACTTGGATGCTATATATGTGGATGGTTTTTATGAAGAGATTTCTAGACTCAAAACATGTTTAGAAGAAAAGAATGTGATCATTGATACTCTACAATTTCAACTTGATGAAAAAGAAAAATTTCTTGAGAAGTTAGAATGTGAAATTGTTGTCCTTAGAAAATAAATTGAGAAAACAAAGGCCCTTAATCTTAAATTTATTAAAGGATCTGAAACTCTGGATGAGATTATCAATGTGCAGTGTTCCCCTCTAATCAAGACAGGTCTAGGGTATAATGGAGAAGCATCTCAAACTTCCACCTCCAAAAGTTATCTTGATGCAGCAAGAAGGAGTGAGCAAAGGCCTAATAGAAATCATCAGATAAATCAGGGACAATCTTCCTCAAGAACGAACAAAGACTATCAAGAAAATAGGGGGCAAGCTACCTTAAGGACAAACAAAAACTACAACAACCACAGGTAAAATCATCCCAATTTTCTTCAAGAATGGATGACAATAGAAACTACAATCGGCAGGATGATAATCACAGGAATTTCTTCAATGGCCAATGTTTCTCTTGCCATAACTTCAGCCACAAAGCAGCTCAATGTGTTGCCTATAAGAAAATCATGACTAGAGAAGCTAAAAAACAAAGAAGTATGCCTGCAATCACAAAAAGAACCTACAACAACTTTTCCACCCTTGAAAATGAAATTGAATGTTCTATTTGTAATAACTTTGGTCATGAAGATTCTGAATGCAGGAGCAGGTTTTGGAAGACAAATCAGAAGGAACAAACCCCAAGTACCAAAACATGGAGAATGAAGGAACCACAACCAGAAAGATGTGGGATAGCTTTATATGCAGAAGGACAGAAAAATCAATGGTACATCAACAGCGGATGTTCGAAGCATATGACAGGTGATAAAGAAAAACTTGAATCATATACTGCTTTAAAAAAGGGAAAGAAAGTTACTTTTGGAAATGATACTCCTGTAGACATAAAAGGAAAAGGCATTGCTCAGTTGAAAGAAAAGGCCAAAGCTGGAAATGTTTTGTATGTTGATGGCTTGAAGCATAATCTATTGAGTGTCAGTCAGATGTGCGATAATGGAACCGAGGTAATATTTCGATCAGATGGGTGTAGTGTTCGTGATCTTGATACAAGAAGAACACTAATAAAAGGAAGAAGAACTCCAAATAATCTATATATATTTGAAGAAGGATAACAACAATGTTATTTGAGCAAGAATGATGAACATTGGTTATGGCACCAGAGGTTGGGGCATATAAGCTTTTCACAAATAAGGAAAACATGCAAATGCCAGGCAGTTCGTGGTCTTCCAGACATCAAAATTCCAGACAACACCATATGCAAATCATGTCAGTTTGGGAAGCAAACCAGAACTAACTTCCCTGAGGAGGAAGGATCAGCCAGCAGGCCTCTTGAGCTAGTTCATACAGATGTATGCAGTCCATTCAGGACAAGGTCACCTTGAGGAGAAGAATACCTTATATTATTCATTGATGACTTCTCTGGGATGGTTTGGTTAGGACTTATGAAGCACAAGGACGAAGCATTCGAAAAGTTCAAATCCTTCAAAGCCTTGGTTGAGAATGAATTGGATTACAAAATTAAGTGCCTCAGGTCTGATAGAGGTGGGGCGTTTACCTCAAATGAATTTTTCGATTTCTGTGAAGAAAATGGAATAAGAAGGGAATTCTCTACAGCTAGGACTCCTTAGCAAAATGGAGTGGTGGAAAGGATGAACGGAACAGTCCAACAAATGGCTCGTGCTATGCTTGATGAGTCTGGAACTCCCGCAACCTTCTGGGGTGAAGCTGCATATGCTGCGGTTGTTATTCTCAACAAAAAAAATGTCTGAGTGAACAACACTCAAACTCCGCATGAGCTCTGGTATGGTGAGACTCCTTCGGTAAAGCATTTCAAAATTTTTGGGAGCAAATGCTATATTAAGAATACTGATGAATAGCTTGGAAAAACTTGAACCCAGAGCAGATGAAGGCATTCTCCTTGGATATTCTCCCTACAGCAAAGCATATAAGTGTTATAATAAAAGGCTTGGAAGAATTGTTGACAATATTGATGTAGTGGTTGATGAAAAAGGATACATCTCTAGGCAAGTAAATCATGAAGATATCGAAGAGGATGAAGACTACTCTCCAATTCAGACAGATGATGAAGAAAAACCTCAAGATGCACCAGAGGAACAGATAAGGATAGAAGAGAAGACTCCTTCTAGGTATGTTCAGAAGAATCATCCAGAATCTCAGATTTTGGGATAGAAGGAAGCAGGTGTACAAACTAGGAGAACAATTGCAGAAGCCTCAAGCTATTTGGCATTGCTCTCCTCCATTGAGCCACAAAATGTAAAAGAGGCATGCAAAGATGAATGTTGGGTGAAGGAAATGGATGAAGAACTTGAGCAGATTGAAAAGAACAACACTTGGGAGTTGGTTCCTAGACCAAAAGATAAGAATTTCATAGGGACAAAATGGATCTTCAAGAACAAGTTGAATGAAAATGGGGAAGTTATTAGAAACAAGGCCAGACTTGTTTGTAAAGGGTATGCTAAACAAGAAGGAATAGACTTTGAAGAAACTTTTGCTCATGTTGCTAGACTTGAGGCCATCTGAATGTTCCTTGCTCTCTCAAGCTTTCAGAAGTTCAAAGTTTTTCAAATGGACGTGAAATCAGCCTTTATGAATGGGGACTTAGAAGAAGAAGTGTACATTGAGAAACTAGATGGTTTCATCCTTGGGAATGATCCAAATCTTGTATACAGAATGAAAAAGGCTCTCTATGGTCTTAAACAGGCTCCAAGGGCTTGGTACTACTGTTTCGACAAATATCTTCATCAACAAGGTTTTTCAAAAGGATCAGCAGATAGCAATCTTTATATAAAAATTGAAAATGACAAATTGCTAATACTTGTTGTGTATGTAGATGACATTATCTTTGGCAGCAATGAAGAAGCTATGAGTCAAAGCTTTGCCTTGGTGATGGAGAAAGAATTTGAAATGTCTTTGCTTGGAGAACTGACATACTTTCTTGGATTGCAAATCCAACAAAATGAAAGCGGGATCTTCTTGTCTCAAACCAAGTATCTCAAGCAGATTTTGAAGAAATATGGCATGGAAGATGCAAAACCAGTATGTACCCCCATGGTTACAGGATGCATTCTTAGTGAAAATGATGAATCATCAGCAGTACATCAGCCAACCTATAGATCTATGATTGGAAGTCTACTTTATTTGACAGGTACCCGACCAGACATCATGCATGCAGTGGGAATAGTTGGAAGATTTCATGCAAATCCAAAGGAAACTCATCTTCAGGAAGTAAAGAGAATCTTCAAGTACCTTCAAGGAACTCAAAACTATGGCTTATGGTATCCTAGAGATACGTATCTCACACTTCATGCTTATACTGATTCAGATTGGGCCGGAAGCGTGGATGACAAGAAGAGCACAAGTGGTGGTGCATTCTTTATGGGTTCCAGATTAGTATCTTGGTTTAGCAAGAAACAGAGTTTGATTTCTTTATCTACAGCTGAAGCGGAATATGTGGCTACTACATCTTGTTGCACTCAACTTCTTTGGATGATGCAGACCTTGCAGGATTTTCAAATTACTTGTACTCCACCTATCTCCATCTTATGTGATAATACAAGTGCAATTAGCATTTTAAAGAATCCAGTCATGCATTCAAAGACCAAGCACATACCGATCAAGTATCACTTTCTCAAGGAACAAGTGCTTGAACAAAAGGTCAAGCTGGAGTATGTTCCTTCTAAGGAACAAGTTGGTGATATATTCACCAAACCATTGCCCAAGAAGACCTTTGAATACCTCAGGCAAAAGCTGGGGGTTGTTGATGCACCATCTTATTGTTGAATCTCATATGCTTCAGAGAGTGTTGGTTGTACGCAAGTTTCATATGGGATATACGTGTACATTTGCTGGTTTATGGATTGGTCGTAGATCGAATGGCATAGGTTCAGGGGGAGCACATATAATGCATTGTTGGCATTATGGTAGCACAAAAGGAGAAAGTGGATGCTAATCTGAACATGGCTGCAATATGTCTCTATCTCTTTCATTGGTCATGGTGCATTATGGTCCTTCTTGAAGAAATTTATGGTGGATTATGGATCTGGTCAGGGGGAGCATTATTAGCAGAGCAAAAACTTAAGCATGTTCTCAGGGGGAGCATAACCCTTTGCCCTTGATGCCAAAGGGGGAGAATGAAATTGAGGATCTTGAGGTTGCCATCAAGTCCAAAGGGGGAGATTGTTGGCATTATGATTCTGGTTTGGCTCTATGGTACAGGTGTTGTACTTGATGGCAACTCACTCATGTGGCAGATCTCAAATCAGGCACTCAAAATCATGGAAATTAAGATACCCGCAGGTAATACTAGAAGAAGCTGCGGATCCGCAGGTACGCCGACCAAGGAATGCGTACATGCACGCAGGTTCTCCGTTCAGTAGGTGCGGACCCCAGTTTCACTCTCTCCAATGCAGAAAAGTGCGTGCACGTGGGAATCTTTATGAATGGTTCATGGTATTTAGCCCGACCTATGGTTTTGGTCCAGGGTTTTGCATCTACAAATATTGATCCAAGGTATTGGGTTCATGGTATTGTGTTACTATGGTTTTGGACCGTGGTATTGTGAAAGGCTTGCCTATAAAAAGGAAAGGAGATCTCTTGGCCAAACACTTGTGAAATTTGAATATCTTAAGATATGAAATTTTGGGTGATTGATTTTAAAAGCTAGATCTAAATCAAGGAGAAAACTTAAGGCGAATCTATTGATAAGTCGTGATCTCTTAGGCGCATGAGCAGATCGGTGGATCTGACTGATTAAGACACATTAGAGGACTGATAATTTGGCCCTAATTTGAAGTCCGCAAGCGATCTGAAGGTGCAGTGCGGGGGTATGCAGCGCAGCAAAAGGCGCAGTGTGGGGGTACACAGCGCAACAAAAGGCACAGTGCGGGGGTACGCAGTGCAGAGAAAGGCGTAGTGTCTGGTACGCAGCACAGGAAAATGGGCAATGCGGGCCACACGTAGATCTGTAGAAGGAGAAGTGCGAGGTATGTAGTGCGGGAAAAGGAACAGTGCAGAGGTACGCTGTCTGACAGACAGTAAGAGTGCATACCTAAGAAGAAGTACGTAGAGGAGAATAACCACCAGTGCGGATCTGCGTAGTTTAGTCTCAGAAGAGTTGCGGGTATACGCAGGCCCCTATTGTTTGAAAATTCATGAAACATGGTCCTTAAAGAAGTAAAAGAGCTATGGGGGTTGTAGCTCCCTTCCAGGAGTGACTGGAAAATGAGAGAGAGTTTTAGCTCTCTGCAGGTTGCAGCCTACGTACTGGTAAAGGACTGCACTAGTACAAAATCATTGTAAAAGAAGTTTCTAATTAAAAGAAGATAGAGACATATTGCAGTAGGTGGTTTTCACCCACATTGGGTTTCCACCTTATATCTGGTATTCTTTGGTGTGACTATCTGTTTTTCTTGTTCATGCTCATTATTATATGGTACTGACATACAAGATTAAATTAAGTATAAATCAAGAAGACATATTGAAAAGAATTTGATAATACTGATTCAACCCCCCTCTTAGTATTATTTCCAACACTTTCATGAGCTTAGCAAGTTGAAACATCTGCAGAATCTACTCCTTAAGGAACTCAAAGCAGTACCCACTTCACCTATTCTTGCCGATGTGATCTCACAAGCTGCCCAAGAAATGGGAAGACCACCTAGCACCTCTTTAAACAAAATTGATCCAACCGACACTGCTCTGATTGGAGGAATATATAAATCCCATACTCCTCCATTTCTCCTTACTTTTGAAATTTTTAATAGAAACTTACAAAATTTTTTAGTTGATTCAGGAGCTTCATCTAACATTTTACCTAGAACAGTTTGTGCAAAGTTGAATGTTTAATGCCAAAAATCTGTTGTATGCATTGTGTAGTTAGATCGATCTCAAGTCAAAGTTGTTGGGGAACTTAATCAAGTAACCATCAGACTCTCATCAAACCCGAAAGTCTGTCAAGTCATTGACATTCTTATAACTGATATTCTTGAGTTCTATGGCTTATTCCTTAGTAGACACTGGTCACAAAAGCTTCATGGATATTTCACGACTGACTAGTCTCACATGTGGCTTCCCTATAATGGAAAGCCAAATCAAATAAGGGTTGATTGTGAAAGACATCAAAATACATAGTCACGGATCTAGAAGGAGAAAATGAACCAGTTGTGTATAGCAACATTATCATCGAAAACTACTCAGTAGAATCATTTCTAGGAAATTTTAATGCTTATACTTCACCTTTCTTGGAAAACTCTATTGTATCTCAAGTTGAAAATGTTTCCCAAACAGAAACTTCTAAGTGTGTAAATTTTGTAGATAGACCTATAGTTAGCTCTTTATTTTGGAAATTATTTTTTGATGGATATAAATCCAATGATGGAGTAGGAGAAGGATGCATATTAGTTAGCCTAGAAGGGGAAAAGACTATGTTAGCATGAAAACTTGAATTTGATTGCACAAACAACATTGTTGAATATGAACCATTAGTTCAAGGTTTGTATAAAGCCATTGGCCTTAATATAAAACACCTCCAAGTGTTTGGAGATTTAGAAATTGTGATAAAGAAGGTAAGAAATACTATACACTATTTGTCTGGATATTTGAAACATTATCAGTCGTTAGTCCAAGAACTGACTTCCCACTTTACAGTGTTTAATATTTCCCCTATTCCGAGACTCCAAAATTCAAGTGCCGATCTGTTAGGTAATGTGGCCTCCAAGCGTATTCCACCAGGATATTATAGTCATGATTGATTTTCTATTGAATTGATTTTTAGGCCTTCTATTCCCGACGATATCACAAACTGGAGTGTCTTTAACAACAATCCTCATATCATAATATTTTTGACATCAAAAGGCTCTTATGATAACCAGATAGTTGACGAAGATCAGCATGACAACCAACTTAGGAAAGAAACAACCAATAGTGCTATACCAAAGTCTGTGGTCAAGTTGAAAGATTTATATGACCTCAAGGACAAATTCAAATGACCTACCAATTCAAAACTTCAGAGTTAAACTCTTAGGGTTTAAATTGATTAACCTTGGAACTGACCTTAAACCTCAAAATATTAATCTAGGCCTCGGACTTACATCAGATGAGAAATTAGCCTTTATATGTTTGTTGAATAAATAAAAGAATGTCTTCACATGGAACTATGAAGATCTCAAAACATATGACACTTCTATTATTCAACATACTATCCCCATGACATCTGATGAAAACTGTGTTTAGTAGAAATTAAGAAAAATCCATCCTAATTTAGAAAATCAAATCAAATCTAAATTGAACAAACTGCTAAAAGCTAAGATTATTTTCCCTGTCAGACATTCCAGGTGGGTCTCCAACCTTGTCCCAGTTAGAAATAAAAATGGTGATATTCGAATATGTATAGACTTTTGCAATATCAACAAAGGCTATCAGAAGGACAACTTTCCATTTCCTCCTATGGAACAGATATTCCAATCAGTTGTAGGCTCAGAACTAATGTCTTTCCTGGATGGATTCTCAAGTTATAATCGAATCCTAGTACATCGAGATGAACAGTTGAAAACTACATTCAGGACAAAATGGGGCACTTATGCTTATCAAAATATGCCATTTGGACTAATTAATGTTGGTGCTACTTTCCAAAGTGCCATGGAAATATCCTTCAAAGGTTTAGTAAACAAATCAATAGTAATCTACTTAGACAATATAACTGTATATTCCAAAAAACGCAGTAATCATCTGAGAGATTTAAAACAAATCTTTGAGCATTGTCAAAGGTATGGAATTTCTCTTAATCCTAAGAAATCTTTCTTCGCGTTAAGTGAAGGAAAACTCCTCAGATTCATTGTATCCAAAGTAGGGATTCACATTGACCCTGATAGAATAAGAGAAATATCTGAAATTCCTTTACCTCATAACAAAAAATCCATGGAATCTTTCGTAGGTCAGATAAATTTTGTTAAAAGATTTGTCCCTAACTTCTCACGATTTTTTTTACCTCTTCAATCTATGATAAATAAAAATTATGTTTTTAAATGGGGACACACAGAACATAAATCTTTTAATTTGATTAAACAAGCAATTATTAATGCTCCCTCATTCGAAACTTCGAATTTTTCAAATCATTTCATTCTATATACTTTCGCTTCCGAGAAGTCGTATGTAACCATATTGACACAAGTCACTGAATAAAAAGTTGAAGCCCCAATCTCTTTCTTTAGCTCCTATTTGTAGGGGGTTGAATTGAATTACTCAGATGTTGAAAAACAAGCTTTTGTTGTTTTCAAATCAATAAAGCATTTCAAACCTTTTATCCTCAAAACCCACAGTAAAGTAATAGTGCCATTCTCAGTAGTGAGAAATCTATTGATACAAAGGGATGTAGGTGAGAAGAGAGAAAATTGGGTAACAACTCTGCAAGAATATGACTTTGAAATTAGGCCAGAAAAAATTGTAAAAGGTCAAGGTTTTTGTAGGATGTTAGCAGGAGCGTCTAATTTATCAACACTACAAGACTCAGGTGATGATGTATAAGTCTTTGAGGTAAGCCTTAATGACACTGAGTCAAGATATGTTGATATCATATTTTACATAAGAAATGGATATGTCCCCACGCAATTAAATTATAAGAAGAGAAGGGCCTTAAGGCTAAAAGCTAGAGAATATCAAATCGTCAATGATGTGCTATTTAGAATAAATTATGATTCTATTTTTCTTGGATGTCTTGAAAAATCTAAGGGAGAGAAGGTGTTGTAGGAACTCCATGATGGACCAGCTAGTAGACATTTTCGAGGAGATACCACTGCACATAAAATCTTGCACACTGGCTATTACCAACCAACATTATTCAAGGATACACACAGTTATGTAAGGAGATGTAAAGTTTGTCAAACAATTGTTGGAAGACAGAGAAAACCTTCATTACCATTACAACTGGTTGATATTGAACAACCATTTTAGAAATGGGGATTGGATATAATAGGTGAAATTATTCCTCATTCTTATAAGCAACAGATATATATGTATATATATATATATATATATATATATATATATATATATATATATATATATATATATATATATATATATATATATATATATAATATATATATACAGCAACTGATTACTTCAAAAAATTGGTGGAAGCCATTCCACTTAAGGTAGCCAATTTTGAAAATAGCATTGAATTCATTGATCAATTTATCATTACCAGATTTTATCTACCATCTGCCCTGATGTTTGATAATGTGTCTTATTTTTCAAGAAATGCTATGAGAGAATTTTCTCTCAAAAGAGATTTTAAGCTTAAATACTCTGCTAACTATTATCCACATGGAAATGGGTTAGCTAAATCTACAAACAAAAATCTCATAAGGATTATTAAATGAATTGTTGACTAAAACCAAAAGAACGATAATAAGTCTTTAATATTCGCTCTATGGGAAGATCAAATAACTCAGAAGGCCTCCATTGGTATGTCTCCTTTTAATTTTTTGTATGGGAAAGAAGTTGTCCTTCCTACAAATGTAGCTATTCACTCTCTAGCCCTAGTTGAGTTCAGTGAAGAAAATCCTTCCTCCTCTATGCAAGTTAGACAGTTACAAATCCTTAAGCTCGAGGAGGAAAGGGAAAAGGCCAGAATCACACATGCACATCATCAACAATTAGTCAAAGCTTCCTTTGATTCAAATTCTATAAGTTCAAAATATTTTCAACTCGGAGACCTAGTATTGAAATGGGCCCATGAACAAAAAGGTAAGCATACCAAGTTCCAACGAATGTGGCTTGGCACATTTCAGAATGTGGAACAAATAGGCCCATCAACCTTTTTCTTGTAGGATTTATTAGGTAAGAGAGAACCTCTACCTATTAATGGGCAGATCTTAAAGAAATATTTTCCATAGAAGATGATCTCTTCTATTCCCTATATATTATTGCCTTTATTTTTATTTTTATTTTTATTTTAGAAAGAATAATACAAGTTGAAGAACATTTACTTTTGGATTTGTAAATAATAGTCTCTTTTCATTTTTGACTTTTCGCTTGCATAAGTAAAGATCGTTATGAAAATAACTTTCACACATAAAATATAAGGTTCAGTTCTGTTGCTCTGAAATTGCTTATTCTCTGCCAAAATTATTTGATCTTTGATAAAACTTAACTTCAAAAAGGAACTTTGCCTCTACATCAGTCAAGAAAAGTATCAATAACAAAGCAAATTTCTCTACAAAAAAGCATCTTTAAACTCTACAATTGTCATCTAGAACCTCTTAAGGAGCCAATGATTCTCCCCATCTATTTAATTTTCATTTTTAGAGTGTAATTCTAAAATATACTTAAACTTAAAGCATAAGAGGTCTCATCAAGAGCCAGCTTACCATGATCATAAGGTTATAAATAGCTAACATTGCCAATACTACATATCAAAATAGGGTAATGGCTTGAGATTGTATTGATCAAAAGATGAGGGGTCTCATTAAGAGCTAGGTTGTTCAATTAAGTTATAATCAAGTGAATGGCATTGTGAATTTTGGTCACCAGACCAAGACATTGTCCTTTAAGGGATAAAAGATGAAATTTTGAAGAAAAAGAATTATTTTAGAAAATAAAAAGGCAATAAGTATACAGATTTGAGCTTATCTTTAAAAATTGCATTCTGACCTAGGTGGGATACTGAATCATTGTTGGTTAAAAGGTAACCCTGTTGAGGCTATGAACGCCTGGTGGCAGCAAAGGCTCTACGTATGACAACTGAGTATACCAAAAATTAATCTGCGAAGTGCCTCCCTGTTTTTATCTTTAAAACCAAGTAATGACTAATGTAGACAAAATAACTTTCTTATGTGAAGATGATAATCAAAAGGATGATAGTTAAGTGGATGTTGTTTAAATATTCAAAGAGCAGTATCACTTACCTTATATTTCATGTAATTTTTATTTTCTAAACCATCTTTATTTTGGAATTTTTGAGAAATTTTAAAAAATTCTCAGAGATAACTAGTTCTTCCAAGTGAATCTCCAATTGTTGTGCTATTCAACAAATCTTGATTTGTTAATAGTAGTAGTCAATATTACATTAATAAATGGGGACCCTTTAAAAAATCCTTCCAAAAATAAGTTTAGCATTTAGGCATTTTCCTTATTAAATTTTGGAATAAAACAAGATATCAATGAAACACCTTTTCTAAAAACTAGTAAATGTATGCCTTTCCCGCATATTGCAAGATCAAGCGTGATTGAAAGCCTTGCTAATCCACCAAATCTAGCGAAAAGTTATCAAAAGAGGACTCTGCACTAAAACACTTTGAAACTAGTACATTTCTTAGATAAACTAAGTCCTAAGGCATTTCTTATTAAAACTAAGGCCCACATCGCATATTGTTATTTTTAAAAGGTGCACTTTAATGAGTTACCTTAAAATGTGTGAGATGAAAAATTTCAATGACAACATTTCCTTTATCGCATCACATTTCAAACAATAAAAATAACATTACAAACTTACCCTTTGGCGAGATTGCAAAATGTCATTGAGACCTGGACCCACTCCCAAGATACATCACAAATGAGTATTTAGGTTCTTTGCTAAATAAAAATGGCTTTACACGAGAAAGCCTAACAAATGAGCTATGTTTTGGATACAATAGTAAGTGGCCTACATTTCGCATCTTGCACAAACAAAATAAATGATAAGGAAAGCATACAAACATAATGTGATAATGCGAAAAGAAATATTGCTTTGCATATCGCAAAAATCAGCATTTTTGCAATTTAAAGGCTCGCAACCCTAGAAGCTTTCTTCCCGACTTATGATGCAAACATTAATGAAAAATAAAGCTATGAGATAATGAACCATTAGTGGGAATTTAATAAACGTTAATGGAATTTTTGTGTGAAAAGTCGTTAAAAGTGATATGATATCTTCTCACGTGCATTCAAATAAGACTCCTTTCTTATCATATTAATCTATCTATATTATTCCATCTTACATTTATTTTTATCTCTGTATATCCAATAGCTATTGTTTTCTACATTTTCAAGAAAAATCCACAAAAAGGATTCTTTGAGAGCATTGGAAAAGAAGGGTAAGGCAGTTGTGTCTAAGAAATCAGAAATGACTCCTCTACGTGGGAAACCATGTATGATTTGTTAGAAGAAAAGGAACCAAGACCTCTAGAAACAAAGGTCACAGGTGACGGTAATGTTTCCTCAGATGCCTCCATTTCTGAGACGGCATGCTAATTTATGCATTGCATAGTCGTGCAACCAAAGATAATCCCTTATATGGATATGGTCAAGTGGATAATTGATCAGGTCGATATCTCAGATAGAATTTAAGAATAGCATCCAAGAAGTTATGTGATCTTTTTCGCCAGAAAACCTATGGCTTATGTACCACCTACCAAAGCCACAAAATATCTATAATAAATAGTTCCTTGAGAATTTTTCCAAAGAGAACAAGGACCCAATAGATGTCACGAAGACCTTGTCAAAAAATGAGAGCAAGACTAGAAAGGACAAAGCGGGTACGTAATCTATTGCATCTATTTCTCCCCCTCATAGTTTTGCAGTAGCCATGTTGTGTAGGATGTTTTACAAGCCCAATAGCACTAAATTTTCCCCAGAGTGGCTGTCGTTAATAGATTCAGCCATTAACACAACCATAATGAATTGGGCCCAAATTCTGTCTGATAATTTAGCAAAGGGGATAACTGATTGTAGGAGGAAAAGGAGTATCTCTTCCCCTCCCTTTTTTCTGAGTGCCTATGTGATGGATGCAATTTTTTTTGGTTCAAAATTTCTGGTCATGGGATGGAAGTGGATTGTGAAGGATTCACTTCCCATTGATATATATCATAAGGACATGTGGGAGTCTTAGTTTCACCAACATTTTTACAAAATTTGTCATGGGGTCATGTTGCCTATCCATAAATAGGTTTACAACCAAAATGCCCCTAGTTTTTCTAAGGAAGATGAGGTAGATATCCTCCCAGTGGCTAGATGGTTTGGGGAGGAAACATCACATATATCAAAGTATTTGGGAGCATTGCCTCACTACATGTCCTCCCATACTATGTCCCTGACAAATTGATGGCTAGAGAGGTATCTTACCAAACAACGAGTGAGGGTGGGCTGAGAAAAGCATTGAAGGAGCTGTCAGACCAGAAGGTAACTCCTCAAATGTAATCATATTATTCATTTAGGTTGTTCATTATTATATACAAGAGGGAGTGACTATTCAGTTCATCTCCCGATGACTCTTCATTTTCTCTATTATTTAATTACACTAATTAAAGTTGTTCACCCAATCCCTATGTTTAGGTGTTAACATTCCCACCCCTTAATCTGAAGGAATGTTGGTGAGCCCAAGCATAATTTTGAATCTTTCAAGCTTTTCTCTTCCAAGCGCTATGGTGAATATGTCTATAATCTGCTCATTAGTGGAACAATGGCGAAGATGGATTGTTTTTTACTCAACATGATGTCAAATGAGATGATATTTTGTATTAATCTGCTTCATTCGATCATGGAACTTTGGGTTCTTGGCCAAGTTTATTGCCAAGGTATTGTCAATCATGAGTGGAGTCGATTGCACCTGTTTTACCTCCAAATATTCCTGAATTTTCCTAAGCCACACAATTTATTTTGTTACCTCTTCTTCTTCCACATATTTTGCCTCTGTTGTGGAATCTATTGGAATTGATTGTTTGTTTGATCTCCAGGAGACAACTCCTGATCCAAGACTCATAGAATAACCCGAAGTAGATACCCCATTTTTTTTGTCTCCATCGAAGTCTAAATTAGAGTATCCAATCAAGATGAAGTCACCCACCTGTGTATACTTTATTCCAAAGTTTTGAGTTCCCTTCAAGTACTTTAGAACTTTTTTTGCAGCAGACCAATGTCCCTCACAAGGCTTTTGTATAAACCTGGAGAGGATTCCAATAGCAAACAAAATGTATGGTCTGCTATTAGTTAGGTAGTTGAGACTTCCTACAAGTTGTCTATACTTTGTTGCATCCTTAAATTCTTTTCCTTCAATGGATGTGAGCTTTAAGTTTTGTTCCATTGGAGTAGTCATAGGATTGCATTCAGTCATGCCAAACCTATTCAACAGATCTCCAATTTCCTTCTTTTGAGAAAGGAATATGGACTTTGGATGTTTAGTTACTTCAATACGAAGATAGTAATGAACATAGCCCAAATCATTCATTTGAAAACCTTTCCTCAATTTCTTCTTTATGGATGCAATGTAGCTCTCATTATTCCCTATCATCAAAAGATCATCTACATATACCACAAGATACACAATTGTTTTTCCAACCTTCTTAACAAAAAAAGTTGCATCATCAAGATCATAATGTTTGAAATTGAGTTTCAGAAGATGCTCAGTTAGTTTTTCATACCAGGCTCGTGGTGCTTGTTTGAGGCCATACAAGGATTTCACAAGTTTGCATACTTTATGTTCATGTCCTTTTATAGCAAATCCTTTAGGTTGGGACATAAAAACATTCTCTTTTAGATCTCCATTCAAGAAATTAGTTTTTACATCCATCTGATGGAATTTCCAACTGTTCTAAGCTGCTAGGGCAAAGAGTGTTCGGATAGTAGACCATTTTGTTGTGGGGGCAAAAGTATCCTCATAATTGACCCCTTCCTTCTGTGAAAAACCTTTTGTCACAAGTATATCTTTTTGCTTGTCAAGTGAGCCATTAGCTTTATACTTGTTCTTGTAGACCCACTTGTAGCCAATTGGTTTGGTTCCCAATGGAGGATCAACCAACTTCCAAGTGTCATTCTTTATCAAGACATAATACTCCTTTTGCATTTCTTCTTTCCATTCACCATGAGAAGCAGCTTATTTGAAGGAAGTTGGTTCAAAATCTATAGATAAATTCAATTCATAATCATAAGAAACAACCATATTAACAGGTGAATCAGAGTCATCTACATCACCTCCATTTTTTCGGGTTGAATTTCTAGTTCCTGTCTTTCCAACCTCATCAGGATGAACACAAGTGTCTTTTTCAACCACTTTGGGGGACCTTTCTAAGATGATCCAGGCTGCTTCATTGATTGAGTTGGGACTGACTCAATATTGAGTCTCCCAATTCTGTCAATCCATTGTTGGAATTCCATGCTGGGGAGAGAGTGCTTCAAAAGAAGATTCCACAGGTTGATCTAGTATAGGAATCCCCCCTTCAAGATGTGGAATCTAATTATCAAGTTCTTGAAATGATTTTGCATATACGAATCTATCCAAGTGATCAAGTTGCCACTCAATAACATTGTCAATTTTGGATGATTCAAGAAAGATTACATCTCTAGATACAACAAACTTTTTATTGACTTCATCATAGAGACAATATGCTTTGGAGGTGTTTGAATACCCCATGAAGATACACTTACAACTTCTTGCACCAAGT
>APFE031629632.1:0-23733 GCA_000404065.3 Pinus taeda | reverse complement strand
GCGCTTTTGTTGCCATGTTCATGTTTTTTCGGTCGACGTTGAGCTGATGATTTGATTGTCAGGTTCATCCTTTCTTGTTTGGTGGATGCTTTTGTTGTTTTTATTCTATTTCAATTAATGCTTTTCGGAAGGGAAATCTCAAATGCACAATAGGGTTTCGATTCATGTTTTTGCTTTTATTTATTTTTTTATTTACTCGTATTATTATATAGATGTTAAGTTTATAATTAAGTGTCTATTTATTTTTCATTTTTCATTTTATTTATTTTTTAGTATGTTTGAATTAGGGTGTGGAAAGGATTTAAGATTAGAGAGTGTGATGGTTCTACCAGTCTGACCCCAATTAGATTCTCCAAGGAAGAGTTATGCCAAATCTCCCACATTGACCTGATTATTGACTAGTTCAGTAGAGTGAAATTGTATGACATGCCACGTGTACCTGTTTCGACCTTTGGCTCTGAAAAATATATACAGAAAACTAGAATATGTCCTCTTTTTTTACCTTCTTACGAAATTTCAATCTGATGCTCAGAGAGAAAGTTATGACGATTTTCCACAGGTCACCTGTTTGGAATGTAATTCATGAGTTTGCAAAAAGACCAACTTCCTCTGATCATATCTCTGCAAATATATTGCAAAAATCTCTGAAATTTAGACCAGAGGTTCAATGCGATTTCGTCAGAAATGGGGTTTTTTTTTTTGCTTCTAAAATGTCTCAGAAAAATGTTATAGCAAAAATGCCACGATGACCTATTTGGAGCAGTGAAAGCCTAGAATCCAAATCTTTGATACCAAATGTTATGAAACCAGCTCACAAAAAGATAGAAATGATAGATCAACATGTTAGAATTCAGTCTGTTCGAGGGGGCAACCTCCTTTACATTAAAGAAATGAATGATTCTTCGATAATTCAAATGAAAAAAACCTCATTTCTATATGTATGAGTCTAAGGAGTCACAATATAACCCAGCCAACCTAACAATAATAATATAAAGGCACAAAAATAACAATAGAGTGATTCTATGGGGGACAGTAATAACAATATGGGGAAAATAGGGGCACAACAATATCAATAAGGGTTATAATGACAATATTAATGAGGTAATCACTAGTATTATGGGGACCTAACAAAAGGTTTGCAAACATTTAGAAACTCGTGGCCATGCCTTTGAAAGTGAATATATATTTCCATCACACTGTTTATCGTTCTCATGCATTGACTTTGAAGCACCTCCACCACACTATGCCATTCCATATGGACAATGGAAATATAGCTATGATCACCTTAATGGGAATTGGAGTGCCAATGTGATATGTTAGATAGGGGCGACATAAATTGAGCTTGAAGACCCAACGGTGGTAAATGCCTCAACAAAATACTGGGGTTACTACCCCCTTCATTGTCTCCTTCACCATTCACATTGTTGGGTTTGGGAGCTAGGTTATATGTATGTTTGATCAGGGTTTTATCTTCTTGATTTCTCATATCCTTCTGCATCATATACGATTCTTTCCTCTTATCCCGTATCTATCCTCCCTGAGGTAGACTGGTTTACCTAAAGAATATTGTGGTTTGAAGTGGTTTAATATATTATTATCAGATGTGATTATGAGGTTGCTAACATGTAACAGTTATCCTTAAATCTCACTGATCTAACAAGTATTTTGTTCTTTTATTAGAATTATTTCTCACGGCTTTAAAAAGTTGATAACTAACAGATTTTAAATTTCTCTATGTGGGTTTGAGAAAATTGAAAAGGGTATCGGCCCTCCACTTAGTGATTTGAGGTTTTCCACATCTCTGTTAGTAGGATTTCTTACCTTTATTGCGAATTTTATCTAGAGAGAGTATTTTCATTTCTGGCTTTAGGGTCTCTCAAAAAACTTTTCCATGCGAGTGTTTTCATGAGGTAAACAAAGGTGTTCTTATTTCTCTCTTTAATTTCCTTATGTTTGATGCTAAAGAAGGTATTTCATGTAAGGCAATAGAAATTAAACAAATAACAAAAATACTAAAAGAGTTAAGAACAATTAGGATGATAAAATACATAGAAAACAAGAAGGATCAAGAAAATAAACTATAATGAAGAATAAATCAACAACAAATAAAATAAAAAGGACACCAATACCTACATAGATAAACAAACAAACAAAATCAATCTAAAAAGGAAGCCTAAAAAAAACTAGGAGGAGAGGACAAGGACCTTGCTTCCTCTCCTCCAATATATGATGCTAGAAATTATTGCAATTCTATGCTTCTTTGCTATTTTACCCTTTTCTTGGGTGTGCTCCAACACTTCTCAGGGAATTGAGTCTAAATTTTTTAGGTATTTTTCGCCTTCTAGTTAAATACCCAGAAAAATTTCTTGTCAATTGGTATTATATGTTCATGTTTGAATCAGTTTCGAACATTGTGAGTCTTAACTTGTAATCTTCTCAGAATATTACATGAGAGGTACTTATATGTAAAATGTAAATGGACTCATGTATAATTTTTCTTTCCTTCCTTCTTATTTTCCAGTGTCTGAAAAGGGTAAACTATATCCCCTTGCCCTTCTCGAGCTTATGGTGGAATTGGGAATATTTTGTTAGCCTATTGAATTATTTCTACAAACATACAGTCAATTGTAGTCTAATGGGGAATCTCTTATGGATCTATATTTAAAGAGTTTGTTGAGATTTAGTAGCTTGGGAAGTAATTGAAGCCCTTGAAATCAGTGTATGGAGGCAAAAGCACAACCAACGCAATGTGGGATTGGAACCCAAGCTTGGGGTTTTGCACCTAAATGAGTTGGGAAACAAACAATTTGACTTTGACTAATTTGACACTTCAAGGTATTAGAGGACACATAAAGAAAAAAATGTTAGCGAAAGTCACACAAAATAGAGGTGTCTAATAAGAGATATTAATTTTTATATGTGGCTGGTGGATAATTTGTCTAGTTGGGAATGTTAGCATGGGCTAAAGTATTCTCCAAGAAAAAATTCATCGAGCCACGTGTGTGCATAAAAATAGAAGTTAAGTGTTGGATGTCTAGAGCACATTCAAAGTGCAAATAAAATTAGGTATTCCTTTGAGATAGATAATGAACTTGAGGCAGCTCACAAGCTAACAAGAGGATGAATTTGGCACAAGAGGTGGAGGAGTTTCTCTTATGTCTGGGTGTGGATATTCTTGATAGAAAAGGCCAAAGTTCTAAGGTAAGTTTGGATGATTTTTTGTGCTACGTTTGTGTGGTGTTTGGATCTCTATTTAGGGCATAGGAAGTGATGCTACAACATCATGTTGGACACATAATTTGGAGGGTGGAGAGGGCTTGTAAAATATCTCTACCCTACCCACAGTTAGTCAAAGGTGAAACACAATTGAACAGGGGTTTCTTCCCTTCTAGTGAGTTCATATCACTTGTTTTTGTGAGACAGAGAATTGTAGGGTAGAGATCTTTTACTTATTTTAAACCCTAAACCCTAAACGCTTATTTTTTTTTTTTTTTTTTAAAAAGCATTTTGTAACTTTAGTTGTATAAATCCTAAACGATAAACCCTAAACCATGAACCCTAAAACCTAAACCCTAATCCTGAAACCCTAAATCCCAAACCGTAAACCTCAAATGGTAAACCCTAAACACTAAGAATTTTATAGCATTTTAGAAAGTGTTCTGTAACTTTTGTTTAAGTGTGTATTAAAATAATTTACTAAAGTGTTATAAAACCTAAACCCTAAACCCTAAACCCCTAACCCTATATCCTAATGCTTAAAGCCTAAATGATAAAACCTAAAATCATTTGCTAAGGCCTTATAAACTCTAAAGCGTAAAGCTTGAAAGCATTTCCTAAGTTCTTATATACTCTAAACCCTAAAACTCCAAAACCTAGACCCTAAACCCTAAGCCCTAAACCCCAAACCCTAAAACCTAAGGATTTTATAAAATTTTCAAAAGTGTTTCGTAACTTTTATTTAAGTGTTTACTAAAACCATTTACTAATGTGCTATAAACCCTAAACCCCTAATCCCTAAACCCTTAACCTTAAACCCCAAACCCTAAACCCTAAAAAACCCCTAGAGCCTAAAAAACCATAAACCGTAAACCCTAAAAACCCAAAAAAACCCTAAACCATAACAACCGTATTTTCACTCTTTTATAAGTGTTTATTAAAAGAATTTATTAAAGGATTATATATGATAAACCCTAAACCCTAATACCCACACCCCCAACCTAAACCCTAAGCCCTAAACCATAAGAAATTTATAACATTTTAAACCCCAAACCCTAAACCTGAAGTATTTTATAACATTTTAACAAGCCTTTGTAACTTTTTTTTAAGTGTTTATTTAAAGAATTTAGTAAATTGTTATAAACCCTTAACCCTAAGCATTTTATTACAATTTAGCAAGCTTTTTATAATATTTTAAAACCCTAAACCTTAAACATTTTATAAAATTTTAATAAGCATTTTGTAATTTTTTCATGTTTTTATTAAAAGATTTTACTAAAGTGTTATAAACCTTACACCCTAAAACCTACACCCTAAAAATTTTATAAAATTTTAACAAGAGTTTTGTAAAAAAAAATTAAAGTGTTTATTAAAATAATTTACTAAAGTGTCCCTCAAACCTAAACCCTAAGCATTTTATAGATTTTTAGAAAGTGTTTTGTAACTTTTTTCTAAGTGTTTATTAAAAGGATTTACTAAAGTTTTATAAACCCTAAATACTAGACTCTAAACCCTAAGCATTTTATAACGTTTTAAACCCTAAAACCTCAACATTTTATAGCATTTTAAAAAGTGTTTTGTAACTTTTTTTAAGTGTTTATAAAAAGAATTTACTAAGGTGTTATAAAACCTAAACCCTAAACCCTAAACCCCAATCCCCAAACCCTAAACCCTTATCATTTATTAAGATTTTAAAAAGTGTTTTATAACATTTTTTAAGTGTTTATTAAAGCACTTAATAAAGTTTTATAAACCCTAAACCCTAAATCCTAAACCTCAAACCCTAAACCCTACGCCGTAAACAATAAACCATAAACCCTATAAACTAAACCTTAAACCCTAAGCATTTTATGTTATGAAGCCAGCTCACAAAAAGATAGAAAAGATATATCAGCGCCTTAGAATTTAGCCTCTTCGAGGGGGAAACCTCATTTAAATTACATAAATGAACAATTTTTGGATGATACAAATGACAAGACCTCCTTTCTATATATAGGAGTCTAAGGGTTCATAATATAATCAGAGCCGACATAACAATGAGAATGTAAGGGCACAATAATAACAATATTGGGCTTCTATGGGGACTACAAGGGTACAACAATATATAAGGGGGTTGTACTAATAACAATAATGGGTTACACTAATAGTATATGGGCCTAACATGCCCCTCTCCTTCAAAAAATGTTGTCCTCAATGCTTGAGTAGTTCTTGATGCTTCTATATAAAATTATTGTCCTTGCATGTGAAATCTTCAATAGGTAAGTACTTCCACTTGATGAGATGCTTTGAAATTGATCAATTTCGTAGTTGTCAACTTCTCGAGTCTATAAATGCTTCAGGTTCCAATTTGATTTTTCCTTCCTTCTCAAGTTCTGGCAATATTGTTGGAACATGGATATTCAACAACTTTTGAATGAGTTCCCACCCTACTTCGCCTTTCTTCCATTCATACCTTCCTTTTTTATCAAATTTGGTTGGATAATTGTACCAACCTCTACCATTTCTGCAACCATATGTTAAATTTCACTCCTTTGGGCATATGGATATCTATAAGGCTTGAGATTTGGAGGAACACATCTTGGAATAAAATGAATAGCACAATCATGATCAGGAATACATGGGAGACCTTTGGGAGTCTCAGATACCTTGGAATGATTGTCCAAGACTTTTTGGAGATCTGGAGAAATACATGATTTCGATGTGCGAACAGTTAGCGAACATAATTTTGTAATTACACCTTGTTGTTATTTATTTAGAAACTTCGTCATTCAGTCAGAGTTGATTATCTTTCCTGGTTTCCTTCTGATACCCCTTAATTCAACATCCTTTCTTTCTGAAGAAAATTTCATAAAAAGTTCTTGAAAATTAAAAGCTATTGTACCCAAGGTTTGTAGCCATTGGACTCCTAGTACAACATCAGCATCACCCATTGGAGTGGAAAACATTGGGTTATTGAATAAATATTCTCCCATGGATAACTTGATATTATGGAACTTTCAAGAGCAATTTATGGTTCCTCCACTTACAACCGTCACTTGACACTATGGTGCTGGATCTAGGAAGTAATTCAAGTCCTTGGCTATCTTACAATTTATAAAATTATGGTACTACGTGAATCAATAAACACTATTACCTTTTTCTTCTTGATATTTCCTTCTATCTTCATATTTTGAGGAATGGTAATTCCAACGAATGCATTACAAGATATGGTCGGATTCATTTCTTCTTTCTCTGGGGTTCATTCCTGGTGAGTATCCTTTTCTTTTATTATTTCTTGATACTTTTATTCTTGATATTTCACTATTTTAACCTTCTTCTTAACATGTCCTTCTATATTGAGAGTTTGGGGAGTGGTAATTTCTTCCAATGCTTTACAAGATATGGTCGAATTCATTTCTTGATGCTCGATGTGACCTTTCACTTCTTGGACATTTTTCCTCTTGATATGTCCTTCTATCTTGATAGTTTGATGAGTGGTAATTATGGCCAATGCATTACAAGATATGGTTGGATTCATTCCTTCTTCCTCGATGTGATATTTCACTTCTTGAACCTTTTTCTTCTTCATATGTCCTTTTATCTTGAGAGTTTAAGGAGTGGTAATTCTTGCCAATCCTTTACAAGATATGGTCAGATTCATTTCTTCTTTCTCTGGGGTTGGGTCCTAGTGCATATCCTCTTCTTTTGATGTTTCTTGATCCTTTTCTTCCTCCTCTTCGTACTCTATGTAAAATAATTTCTTCTCAACACACTTATGACCTTTAGGTCATTTGCTATCACAATTGTAACAAAGCCCTTTATCTCTTTTTTCTTTAAATTGTTGTGATGTAACCCTTGTGGGTTGTGGAAGGCTAGGAGAAATAACACTTCCATCTTTATAGTTGTGATGGGTAGACTTCCTTGTTTCCATAATTTTACTTTCCACTATGTAACAAAGCCCTTTTACTCTTTCCAATTGTTGTGGTGTTGCTATAAAAAAGGTGTTGTTGTTTGTATCCTCATAATGTGCTATCAATTCCTCCATGAAAATTGACCACGTAAAAAGTTGTTTACGAGAACAAATCCCTTTATACCATAAAAATTGATCCAGTTCTAAATATGAAGATGCAATACATACCTTTTGTAACAGTGGTACACCATGTAAATCAAAATATTGCTCCATCTGAAGTATCCAATTTACCGGATCCTTGCCATCAAACTTCGTCATCTTGCTTTTTCTTGATTTTAGGAGCTCAATCTTGAAACAACCGTAGCTCTATATTTTCAGATCTTTAAGTTCTGAAATTGAGACCTACAGTAGCACTCTACTTCCTCTTTCCAATGCCACTAGTATGATCCAAATTGGATTCTCCAAGGAAGAGTTATGTCAACTCTCCCACAGTGACCTGATTATAGACTAGTTTAGTAGAACGAACTTGTACGATGTGCGACGTGTCACTATTTCGACCTTTGGCTCTGAAAAATATATACAAGAAACTAACATCTGTCCTCTTTCTGTACCTTCTTACGAAATTTCAATCTGATTCTCAGAGGGAAAGTTATGACGATTTTCCCCAGGTCACCTGTTTGGAATGTAATTCAAGAGTCTTCAAAAAGACCAACTTCCTTAAATCATATATCCGCAAATATAGCACTAAAATATCTGAAATTTTGACCCAAGGTTCAGTGTGCTTTCGTCTCAAATGGATCTTTTTTTTCACTTCTAAAATGTCACAGAAAAAAAGTTATAGTGAAAATCCCACAATGGCCTATTTGGAGCAACGAAACCCTCGAATCCAAAGCTCTGATACCAAATGTTATGAAACCAGCCCACAAAAAGATAGAAAAGATATATCAACGCCTTAGAATTTAGTCTCTTTGAGGGGGCAACCTCCTTTACATTACATAATGAACAATTATTGGATGATACAAATGACAAGACCTCCTTTCTTTATATAGGAGTCTAAGGGGTCATAATATAATCAGATCCAACATAACTATAATAATGTAAGGGCACAATAATAACAATAGTTGGCTTCTATGGGGCACAATAATAACAATAGTGGGCTTCTATGGGGACTACATGGGTACAACAATATAATAAGGGGGTGGTACTAATAACAATAAGGGGTTACACTAGTAGTATAGGGGCCTAACATTTTATAACATTTTTAAAAGCGTTTTGTAAATTTTGTTTAAGTGTTTATTAAAAGAATTTACTAAATCATTATAAACCTTAAACCATACACCCTAACACCTAAGCCACAAAACCTAAACCCTAAACCCTAAACACTAAGCGCTAAACCCTAAAACATAAACTCAAAACCCTAAACCCTAAACACAAAAACATAAACACTAAACCCTAAAACATAAACCCTAAACCCCAAACCCCAAACACTATACCCTCAACTGTAAACCCAAGAACCTAACCATTTTATAACATTTTAAAATTTGTTTTGTAAAATTTGTTTAAGTGTTTATTAAGATCATTTACTAAAATATTGTAGACCCTAAACACTAAGCCCTAAACCTAAACCCAAACTCCAAACCTTAAACCATAAGCCCTAAGCCCTAAGCCTTAAATCCCAAACCCTAAACCGTAAACCCTGATCATTTTATAACATTTTGAAAAGTATTTTGAAACCTTTATATAAGTATTTATTAAAATCATTTACTAAAGTCTTGTAAACCTAAACCCTAAAGCCTATTCCCTAAAGCCTGAACCGCAAACGCTTAATCCTAAACCCTAAACCATAAACCCTTAACCCTAAACCCTAAATTGTAAACCCTAAACCCTAAGTATTTTATAACATTTTAAAAAGTGTTTTGTAATTTTTATTTAAATTTTTATTAAAAGCATTTACAAAAGTTTTATAATCCATAAACCCTAAACCCTAAAACCAAAACCCTAAACCCTTAGCATTTTATAGCATTTTAAAAATGGTTTTCTATCTTTTATTTATGTGTTTGTTAAAAGAATTTACTAAAGTGTTATAAACCATAAACCCTAAACCGTAGCCCTAAAACCTATACACTAGACATTTTATAACATTTTAAAAAGTGTTTTGTAACTTTTATTAAGTTTTTACTAAAATCATTTCTGAACACTTATAGACCCTAAACCTTAAACCCTAAATCACAAACCCTAAACCCTAAGCATTTTATAACATTTTAAGAAGAGTTTTTTTAACTTTTATTTAAGTGTTTATTAAAAGAACTTACTAAATCCTTATAGATGTTAAATCTTAAATCATGAACCCTAAACCACAAACCACAAAACCCAAATTCTAAATACTAATCATTCTATGGCATTTAAAAAAGTGTTTTGTAACTTTCATTTAAGTGTTTACTAAAAGAATTTTCTAAAGTGTTATAATCCCTAAATCGTAAACACTAAAACCTAAACCTAAAACCCAAAACCCGAAACCCTAAGTATTTTATAACATTTTGAAAAGTGTTTTGTAACTTTTATTTAACTTTTTATTAAAATAATTTACTAAATTGTTATAAAACCTAAAACCTATGCCCTAAAATGTAAACCCCAAACCCTAAAACTTACACCCTAAACCGTAATCATTTTCAAACATTTTAAAAATGATTTTGTAGCTTTTATTTAAGTGTTTATTAAAACAATTTACTAAAGTGTTATAAAACCTAAACACTAAGCCCCAAACACTACACGTGAAACCCTAAAACCTAAACCATATGTATTTTATAACATTTTAAAAAGAGTTTTCTAAATTTTATTTAGGTGTTTATTAAAATGATTTACTAAAGTGTTATAAACCTTAAAGCCTAAACCCTAATAATTTTAGAACATCTAAAAAAGTGTTTTGTAACTTTTATTTAAGTGTATATTGAAAGCATTTACTAAAGTGTTATAAAAATTAAACCATAAACCCGAAACCCTAAACCCTAAACAACCAAACTTTAAAACCTAAACCCTAATCATTTTATAAAATTTTAAAAAGAATTTACTAAAGTGTTAAATCCTAAACCCTAAACTATAAACCATAAACCCTAAACCCTTAATGCTAATTTTATTTTAATACTTTGAAAAGCGTTTTGTAACTTTAGTGTTATAAATCCTAACCCATAGACCCTAAACCCTAAACCCAAAACCCAAAACCCAAAACTCGAAACCCTATGTCCCAAACTGTAAACCCCAAACGGTAAACCCTAAACACTAGGAATTTTATAACATTTTAGAAAGCGTTTTGTAAATTTAATTTAAGTGTTTATTAAAAGAATTTACGAAAGTGTTATAAAACCTAAACCCTAAACCCCAAATCCCAAACCCTATATCCTAATTCTTATAGCCTAAAGGATAAACCCTAAAATCATTTACTAAGGTCCTATAATTCCTAAACCCTAAAGCCTAAAGTTGAAAGAATTTACTAAGGTTTTATAAACTCTAAACCCTAAAATCCAAAATCTAAACCCTAAACACTAAGCCCTAAAGCCCAAACCCTAAAACCTAATGATTTTATAACATTTTAGAAAGTGTTTTGCATCTTTTATTAAAGTTTTTACTAGAACGATTTACTAAAGTGCTATAAACCCTACGCCCCTAATCCCTAAACCCTTAACCTTAAACCCCAAACCCCTAAACCCTAAAAAACCCTAAACCCTAAAAAACCATAAACCATAAAAAGCCTAAACCCTAAAAAAGCATAATCCCTAAAAAACTCGAAACCCTAAAAAACCATAAACCCTAAAAAACCATAAACCCTAAAAAACCCTAAACCCTAAAAACCCCAAACCCTAAAAACCAAAAAAACCGTAAACCCTAAAAATTATTTTTAACTTTTTTATAAGTTTTTATTAAAAGAATTTTTTAAAGCATTATAAACCATAAGCCCTAAACCCTAATACCCACACCCACAACCTAAACCCTAAACGCTAAACCAAAAGCACTTTACAACATTTAAAACCCCAAACCCTAAACCCCAAGAATTTTATAACATTTTAACAAGCGTTTGTAACTTTTTTCTAAGTGTTTATTTAAAGAATCTACTAAATTGTTATAAACCCTAAACCGTAAAACCTACACCCTAAGAATTTTATAGAACTTAAACAAGAGTTTTGTAACTTTTTTTAAAGTGTTTATTAAAAGAATTTAGTAGTGTGTCCCTCAAAACTAAACCCTAAGCATTTTATAACTTTTTAGCAAGTGTTTTGTAACTTTTCTTAAGTGTTTATTAAAAGGATTTACTAAAGCTTTATAAACCCTAAACCCTAAACTCTAAACACTAACATTTTATAACATTTTAAACCCTAAACCCTCAGCATTTTATAACATTTTAAAAATTGTTTTGTAACATTTTTTTAAGTGTTTATTAAAAGAATTTATTGAAGTGTTATAAGACCTAAACCCTAAACCCTAAACGCTGAGCATTTTATAAAATTTTAAGAACCGTTTTGTAATTTTTTTAAGTGTTTATAAAAAGAATTTACAAAGGCCTTGTTAATCCTAAACCATAAACCTTCACCATTTGATAACATTTTAAACCCTAAACCTAAACCCTAAGCATTCAATGACATTTTAACAGGATTTTCGTAACTTTTTTTCATGTGGTTATTAAAAGCATTTACTAAAATGTTATAAACCCTAAATCCTAAATTGTAAGCATTTTATAACATTTTAAACCCAAAACCTTGAATCCTAAAGCCTAAAGACTAAAATATAAACCCTAAGTATTTTATAACATTTTAACAAGCGATTTCTTACTTTTTTTAATTGTTTATTAAAAGCGTTTATTAAAGTGTTATAAACACTAAACCCTAAACCTTGAGCATTTTATAGAATTATAGAACCTAAACCCTACAACCTAAGAATTTTATAAAATTTTAGCAAGTGGTTTGTAACTTTTTCTTATATTCTTATTAAAATAATTTATCAATCTATTATAAATCCAAAACCGTAAACCATAAACCCTATCCCTAACCGCTAAGAATTTTATAACATTTGAAAATACATCTGTAACTTTTTTAAGTGTTAATAAAAAGCATTTAATAAAGTTTTTTAACCATAAACCCTAAACCCTAACCATTTTGTAACATTTTAAGTGTTTATTTGAATAATTTACAAACGTGTTATAAAACCTAAATCCTAAACCCTAAACACTAAACACTAAACCCCAAAGCCCAAACCCTGACCCTAAAAACTAAGCATTTTATGATCTATTAAAAATAAATTTTTAACATTTATTTAAGTGTTTATTAAAATAATTTACTAAGGTGTTATAAAACATAAACCCTAAACCCTAAACCCCAAACCCTAAACCTTAAACCCTAATCATTTAATAAATTTTTGAAATGTGTTTTGTAACCTTTTATAAGTGTTTATTAAACCACTTAAGAATGTTTTAAAAAGCCTAAATTCTAAACCCCAAACCCTAAACACTAAATCCTAAACCCTAAATAATAATCCCTAAACCCTAAATCCTATAAACTAAACCCTAAACACTAAGAAATTTGTAACATTTTTAAAATCGTTTTGTAACTTCTATTTAAGTGTTTATTAAAAGAATTTACCAAATTGTTATAGACCTTAAATCATACACCCTAAAACCTAAACCCCAAAACCTAAACCCTAAACCCTAAACCCCAAGACCTAAACCCTAAACCATAAACCCTAAGAATTTTATAATAGTTTAAAAAGAATTTTGTAACTTTTATTTAAGTGTTTATTAAAACAATTTACTAAAGTGTTATAACCCTAAACCCTAAACACAAAACCGTAAACCCTAAACCCCAAAACGTAAAATCTAAACCCTAAACCCCAAACCCCAAATCTATATCCTAATCATTCAATGACATTTTAACAACCTTTCTGTAACTTTTTTTGAAGTGTTTATCAAAAGCATTTACTCAAATGTTATAAACTCTAAATCCTAAACCATAGGCATTTTATAGCATTTTAAACCCAAAACCCAAAACCCTAAAGCCTAAACTCTCAACCCTAAGTATTTTATAACATATTAACAAGTGTTTTCTCACTTTTTTAAGTGTTTATTGAAAGCATTTACTAAAGTGTTATAAACCCTAAACCCTAAACCATGAGAATTTTATATAATTTCAAATTATAAACCCTAAATTTCAAAACCTAAACCCTAAACACTAAGAATTTTATAACATTTTAATTTTGTAAATTTTTAAAGTGTTTATTAAAAGAATTTAATAAAGTGTTATAACCCTAAACCCTAAACCCAAAGAATTTTATAGCATTTTAACAAGTGTTTTGTAACTTTTATTTAAGTGTTTATAAAAATAATTTACTAAAGTGTTATAAACCCTCAAGCCTAAAGCCTAAATACTAAACCCTAAACACCAAACCCCAAACCCCAAACCCTAAAACCTAAGAATTTTATGATCTATTTATTATAATTTGTAGCTTTTATTTAAGTGTTTATTAAAATAATTTCCTAAGGTGTTATAAAACCTAAACAATAAACCCTAAATCCCAAACCCTAAACCCTAAACCCTAAACCATAAACCCTAAACAAGATTTATCTAAACTTTCATGACGCGAGCTCCATTAGCATTAAGTGCTCCATTATTTTATATGGTTTCATATCTTAATCTTATCTCACACAAACCCTAGTTCCCAATAATGCACCAAAGCATTAACCCTCTCATTACCAAAGAAGGGCCTAATATGATTACATCAAGAAGATATGGATGATCTAGTGGCTAAGTTGTGAGAATGAGGACACTCTCCCAGTTTTATAAGATAGGTCACTTAGGAAAATGATAGAAAATGGATCAAGTGTGCAACAACCTAATCTAATTTATTATATTATATCCACATTAGGATAGTCTAGTGAATATGTAGAAGTGTCATGTGGTGGTTGGAAGCCACCTCCAATGTGGCGTGGTCTTTAAGCTCAGGATCCACATTTCAAGCACTCCTCGTGACATGGTTTTGTGCTCTCTAAAAGAGGATCCAAACTTTAATTTTCCTCAACATGTCCTAATTCAAAACAAACTCCAAGTATTGCACTCTCCAATAAAGAATCCCTCAATACAACCACTCAACATATTAGACTATGACGTGCTTGTAGTCGTCCTAGGGAAGAGCGCTTTTTCTCCTAGTGCATGTTATGATGATCCAAACATGTGAAAGAATGCAACAAAATAAAAATATAGACACAAAGATAGATTTTAAGAATAAATAAAACTTCATATCATTAATATCAAAGAATTGAAATATGTTTACATACAAAATGGAAATAAACTAGCTTGGGCAATGGGAGCTTATCTCTAAGAAGAGATGTGGAGACTACATGCCTCTGAAATGTGTTACAATGAGGTTTGAATGCATATTTGTTATTGAGATATAATGGAAAACACTAAACATCCAAAAACCTAACCCTAGGACATGAAGCGCCAAAACTATGGGCCCCATTGGGGTAAATTGGTACATCAACTTCCAGGGGTCGTAACCTGGGCATATGATCCTTGTTTGACTATCATAGTAGCTCATTTTTAATATCTCGAAGATGATGTCAAAAGAATGTTGGCTAGCCCATTTTGGGATATAATGGTCTCTCTGATTTCCCTAAAAATGTTGTTTAGGGCCTCAAAACGGCTCTAGAAGTTCAAGGCTCGAGAAACTGCCAGAAATAGTAAATTGTGCTACAATTAAGGAACCCAAAAAGCTGAAAGAGATAGTGTTGGAGTCCAAGTGGAATAGGCAGGTGGCCACCAATATCCAACTGGATCGCCAGCCATGCTAAATACAGTAAACTATGGTTAACAATCATAGACCATGGTAACCATACATAACTATGGTCAGTCATAGTAAACCAAATTGATCACCATGGTTATACTATGGCTGATAATGTGTAATTATTGTTAAACATCACCAAATATTTTTTTACTATGGTTAATGATTGTTTGACTACAGTTGAACATGGTTGACTATGGTTGTTTATTTTGACTTTTGAAGGATTGACTATATTTGACTATGGCACCAAGTTGAATATTGTTAAATATAGTCAATGTAGGGTTGACAAAATTTGACATTTAAAAATTGTCTACCAAGTTTTGACGACATTTATCTAATGTGGTTTGATAATGATTGACAATTAATATTAATATTAAAATTAAAATAATCATGAAAAACATAAACCTAGTAATAATAATAAACTAAAAACTACAACATAATAACAAACTTAAATCTAAATTTAATAACAAAACACATTATATTATATTAAAACCAAACCTATTTTTTTATAAAACCTAACCACTTACATATTAAAACTTTGAAAACATAAAAAAGTATCACGGAATTAAAATAGTCTAATATAATAAACATTTTACTAAATACAAAACCATTATGGTTTACCATGATTTACATTATTTTATAATCTCATATTACACTAAAAAAATTACAACATTCATTGCCATATTCTTATGAAATCATTTCATATGTATAATATATAAAGATTCTTATAAAATAAATATATATGTATAATATATACAAAGTGTCATATTATATTATATTAAAACACATAATTTTATATTTAAAAGTTAAAAATTGTCATTTAAAACATGTCATCAAATGAAAAGTTAAGTGTTACAGCTATGCCTCCAAAACTCCAACAATCGTTCAAGAATATATCTACAATATATGTACATAGTAACATAGTAACCATTTTAGAGTGGGTTACAACTATGGCTGCAAAAGTACACAATATATATATATATAAGGTTATATATACAAGGTTTTATTAGATGACATAAACATCAAAACTATATCATACTATATTGACACTAAAATTTAAACCTAAATAATTTTTAGGGTGTGGTATAACTATGGCCTCAAAAGTTCTACTCCATTGCAAGACACATGTTTTAATGGGCATGGCTATTTAAATTGTAACAAATATTTTAGAGTAAGAGGCACACATTAATATCAATGTTAATAGTAATATTAATATTAATGATAATAGTAATATTATTATATTAACATTAATATTAGTATATATTATATTGATTACTATATGAAAAAAAATATGTTGTTATTTATATTACTTGTATTAAGGCTTCAATGTAATAATTTTAATAAATAGTCAATAGTATTCATATTCATAAATTATGGTTTTATGTATTAGTTAATAATCAAACTATTAATACTTCATGTGGTTTAATAAATTAATAAATGATTAATTAAGGCCTACTATAATTGTTATTGTTTAATAAGTTTGTCAATGTTTAATAAGATTGATTTATTAATGTTAACCATTAATGATTATGTTAGCCACATTAACAATCTCACCTAGTTAACAAAAATATTAAATTGTTACATTTAATAATATTATTACATAAATAATTATTATACGAAATTATTAAGAATATGTTAACCTTATTATTAATAACATTAATGTTATATTGAAAATATTATATTTTATTAATGTTGTTGTTAATGTCTAAAATGTAACTATTATGAACATTATTTATGAATATTAATGATAATACATAAATATTATTAATTAAGTTTTATTAATGTTAATATTATAGCTTAGTTATTATTAATATTATTAATATTTCTAATAATGTGTAATCTTTTTACATATTAATATATGTGTAATATTTGTATTTATAGATAATAATATATTAATAATAAACCTAATTTTATAGCACATATTTATTAAGCTTATTTTATAAAGTTTATGTTACTAATAATATATTTATTGATTATGATTTAATATACTTGTTAATATTATAGGGTGGAGTTATGCTTAAATATGCTCATTTTTATTCAAAGGTAAAGATTCCTAGTACTTATTATCTTAATTAATTGTTTTTTAATATTTGTATTCTTAATATAAAATTTACTAATTTTATTATTATTGTATTATTATTGTAATATCCAAAGAGACCAAACTTTCTTTATAAAAAATCTTCAATCACTCAAAACAAAGAGTTGTTTACTACCAGCTTTATAAGGTATGTATGTACCTTGGTTAGTTTTAATTAAACCTTAGTAAAAAACTCAAAACCTAAATTTGAAACTGATTTGGCTATTTTAATTAAACCTTAATTTAAATCTGAAAACCTCAATTTGAAACTGATTCGTACATTATGTTAGTTATTCTATATCAAGCGTATTGCATTGAAATTTTATTAGATTATTATTTTGCAAGAAGAGTTGTAGTGTACATTGGCTAAATTCTCATAGGAAACTTCACTTCAATCTAAAACTCAAAACCTAGATTTTAAACTCGTTCCTGCACTATGTGAGCTATTCTTTAACAATTGTACTGCATTGCAATTCTATTGCATTAAAACTTTTCAAAACTAATTGTAGCTTATAGTAGCTAAATTCTCATAACAAACTTCAACAAGAACCATTTGGAAGAACATAAGAACATTATTACATGTGGTCATAGGCATATTAAACTTTCTTTTATTAAGATGATTTTAAATTTATTTTATTAATAATAAAAATAATAGTTTTATAAACCTTATTGTAGTTTTAATATTTGTATTTGTAATTAAAAATACATTAATATTAATAATAAGATAACATATATATTTTTAATATTAAAATAAAATTTATAAAATCTGTACGAAATTTGAAAAATACAACATTCACTCATATTTAGATATTAAACTTTCTTTTTTGAGACTATTTTAAATTTATTTTATTAGTAATATAAATAATAGTTTTATAAACGTTATTTTAAGTTTAATGTAGTTTTAATATTTGTATTTGTAATTAAAAATACATTAATATAAATAATAATATTAAATATATATTTTTAATATTGAATTAAATTTTATAAAATCTGTATGAAGTTTTAAAAATACAACATTCACTAATATTTACATATTCAATAAAAAAGAAGTCAGCCGATGTTAATTGTGAATGTTGTGTGATAATTAAATTAAAACATAATATAACATTAAGTATTCAAAACAAAACTGTTGTTGAACATGCTAATGTATTTATCATTGTTGATACAAAGAATATTGAGATTCAATGTGATTTTGGAAGCTCATATAGTGGCTTTAACTATCCCCCCCATCAGTCTCAGTTCTCAAATACCTAATTTATCTATTAAAAATCATGGATTTACCATGGTTTATACAAGGAATATTGAGATTCCATGTATTTTGGAAGCTCATATGGTGGCTTTAACCATCCCCCCATCACTCTCAATTCCCAAATACCTAATTTGTCTATTATAAATCAAAATGTACGTGAAATCCTTAGAAATACATCACAAAATTTTAGACAACAAGGGTAGAGTTATTATTACAACATAAATGAAGATAAAATACAATGCCTTAGACATTATATGTTATACAACGTGTCTTTCTAGTGCACCTTAGAAAAGGCAATATAGGTCCTTCTAGATCCTAACTAGAGCATTTGCCATCTACAGTTTTTGGTCAACAATATTGTAGGTTTTCAAGGCATCTCTTCAAGCTCACCAAGCTGTCTTAGATGCATCAACTGTTACACTAAAAGCTATAATCACACCAACAATCTCACAATTTGAAATCACATTTTCTGATGAGAGGTCACAAGTTCAATTCTCTCAAAACCCTCCAGGTCAAGCTCCATGGTTGAGCCGACAGGAAGCGATCCCTTCATGTGGATCTTCATGTTATAAATATTCTATGGATGTAGTGGTCACAAATCTCTAGAGTCCATGGACAACATAGAAAAAAAGGGCTTAAGTTATATCAAACCCAACAAATTATAACTCAAATAATATCAAGGGTGGAACTCCATTGGTTTTGGTGTGAAACTAAATGCAATCAACTTGATGGTTAATAATTTCACATAAAATAACCACAAGCCATTAAATATCAAACAAATAGGGATTTTTTTCTTGTTGGAGGAAGGAACTTGACTAAGAAACAAGAAACCCAAGTCTACTCAGAAAGGAGGGAGAAATGGCAAAAAAAAATCATTGGAAGACATCCTTTCTTAGGAGGCGTGGAATCACTTTGAGAAATGCAAAAATATATGCAGATGAGAGAAGAAAGCATTGGAATAAGATGAAGAGAAGAGGGATAAGGTGAAGGCTTCAAGGCCTAGGCATGGTAAGACAAAAGGGGAATTCCTACTTTTTTGCAGCAAAAATAGCTACGATGTTAAGAGGTTATTTGATATACATATAGTATACCTATATGAAAATAGTTTTGGTTTTCATAAAAAAGTAAATTTATAAAGAAACTCCCTTATCACCACTTCTACATAATAGTTAAAGTGAATGTGGTAGAAGAGAGTAAAAAATTATAACTTATCAAGAAAGTGAAGGCCATAGATGAGAACATCCAAGTCTTCACTAAATCAATGGTGATATGAATATCTTGACTAAGTTTTATTTGGAATTTTCTTTTACAAATCATGCCATGTTTTTTAGAAGTGTGATGTATGGCCTACTGGGCTTGTAACCTCACTCCCATGAACTCGGGATGTCTAGATTGTCATACTTGTGACAACATTATGTTCGTTTATGGATAATATTCCCTATTTATTTTAATTGGAACATATCATTCAATGAACTTGTGACCACAGTTTGACGAACCTCGAGTGTTCGGATCGTCACATTTATGACAACATGGTGCTGGTTTTTAAAGAGAAAAAATATATCCTATTCGTTCGAATTACAATGTAGTATTTTTTGAACTTGTGATTATAGCCCATTGAACTTGGGAATATCGTATTGTTGCACTTGTGCACATAATTTGAAGAAGTTGGGACGTTTTTTCATTAGGGTTGTGGAAACAACAACTTCTTATGACTAATTCATCACAAGTTTGATGATATGTCTATCAAATGTCCATCACATCTACGACAAAAAGTCAATGATTATGTCATTATACTAGTGATGGGATTTGGGTCACAAGTGAGAAAAACACTATGATGTGTAAATACGTTGAATGTATGACGAAAATATGTGGTTACCAATAGTATGATGAAATTGTTTCGATGAATATTCCATTTATTAGGTGTTGGAAGTCTGATGGTGTGTCATCAAAATATTGTCTAAACAATATTGGAAAGTATACTTATTTTTAGAAATGAGGAGGTGGAAGTAGATTCATTATTTGGAAGAATGTATTGGCAATATCAATGTCATACCCTAGTTCATTATGTTCGAATGCATGTACCAATATTCCCTCCATGGCATGGGTATTAGATACAAAATCATCCATACCAATCTCTATAGAGTTTCCTTCATCCTTAACATGTGAAGAACTTATGTTATTATAGAAGTTATGAATTGGTGATTTTGAATGTAGTGGAAATTAAATAAGTGGTTGATTCAACCATGCTTGGTATGTTTCCCCTATGATATTTTCTCATTTAATAACATTTTCTTGATTTAAAATCATATTGCCATGTAATAGTACATGGTATTTAAGTTTCTCTTCATTAGAATCGTAATTGTTAAAATATTGAACATCACATCAATATTATTAGTAAGAAAATACATTTATTATGTTTAAACATTGCACCAAACATTTAGCAGAAGCATGGAATTCCTTAATCATTTTTTATTTTTGCCCCAAGGGGACATCTAGAGGTACACCCAATGAAAGGAATCTTTTATGACCAGGTGGTCTACACAAGTTATAGCTTATTGAAAAATCATCACGAGTAGACAAACTTTGTATTGCATACATAAATACAAATCATAAAGAACTCTTTGTCAATGAAGTGTTCCTGAAAGTAATAATTTGCACTAAAAAATGATGACTTATACCTATTTATGAACCCTTTTGTTTCTCCCATGAATTCATGGATGACAACAAATATATGATAGGTTTTTGTTGTTAAAGTTTCTATAAACATAACCATCCATGCAGATACTATACAGAAAAATGTTATAATTGTATTTACCAATATTCAAGTAACTAGAGTGACTATATAGAGGACCGGAAAATGGCATACATGTTCCTTTATTGTTTTTGTGGAATAGATATATGTGAAAGGGTGAAGAACCCAAAATTTGCAACACCTATTTTAGACATGGAAATCATATGAATATTACCATAAAATGAGTTTCAATTTCAATATTGGGCATTGGCATGGAAGATGGCAAAGAACATATAAAGCACGCTACCTTCTAACAATTGAAGTGACTTCTGTGTGTACCTAGATATTTCTACTCTCAACTCATACAATTTTTTCAATTGTAATGCCCCATATTAATAGATCAAAAAATAATATTTCTAATAATAATAATAATGAGTATTAATATATAAATACATGATGATGATAATAGTAATAAATAAATAAAATAACAAATAATAAAGAAAGATAATAATAGTAAATAAATAAAATAATAGATAACAAAGTGAAATCTCTAATAGGTAAATAAAAATAAGCTATAAAAATAGTAAGAATAAGTTAATAGAAAGTAAACATTAATAAATTAAGAAAAAAAATTGAATTAAGAAAGCTTAGGAAAAGAAAAATAGAAGTTAGCATCGTGTCACATAGATTCCCATCCAATCCTCATTCTATTTAATGGATGAAAGGTAGAATATAGCCATTCATTATTTCTAGAGAAGAATGTTGAAGAAAAAATATAAACTAGCTATAATAGTTGATTGAGGGCTCTCAGGTGGCCAACTCTATAAAGATTCTATGCAGTTGAGCCTACAATTGGATGGAGAGTCATCTCCAAAGTGCTGTTGTGGCCAACAAGATCCAAGAAGAAAAACAAGTTCAAAATATGCAGTAAGAGATATCTTCGCTTTACAAATAAGTCTTTACTTCTCATTTTTTTGTAACTTATATTGTAATGAGTTGAATATTTCTATTTTAATTATTAATTATTTCTGATGATTTCATTTTGTATCAAATCTCGATTCAAACACTTAGAACCTATAGGATCTTCACGTTAACCTTTTTTGTTATTAGTTTTATTTTAATAAGATTAATTTACATGATAAATTAATTTTACCATTGATATCTCGTAAAAGAAAACATTATAAGATGAATTATGAAAATGGGAAAAGAAGAAGAAGATTTTATATTAATTATTTAACTAAAATCACGTAAATAAATTATATATTCTGCATTATTTTTGTTCATCACAAATAAAATTCATACCCCATTTCAAGAATTTTAATATTACATCACTATAAATAAGATATATTGATTTTGACAATAATAATCAATGTGAAATCCTAGATCAAATCATTTTAATTTTAAATATTAAAATTAAAACAAATTAAATGACATGGAATAACTTCCCTATTATATTTTAGAAAAAACAAAAAAAACCAAAGAAACCTATAGAACATACGTTGTGGTTTGTGTTTGAAAGATAAAATCCAATCCCTAGGTCAACCAATTTAATTTTTTCTCATAAGAAGTGTACTGAAGAAATTTAAATCAAATTTTTAATTGGATGCTCTTAATTAACAAACAATTAATTCTTCCATAAGTTTATGACCAGCCAAAAAATAATGTAAGCCTAAAGCCTAAAACAATGGCTCAATACCAATGATGGTAGCTCAAGACTTTCATTAAGAGCTAGAGACCTTAATGTTTTTGTCTCTTAGTGGTCTACATGCTTTAAAAGAGGCAGACTGGAACGTTATTTATGATATATGGAAATAAATGAAAAACAGAAAGCCTTTTCCATTGGACAGATAGATTATATTTTCAATGATGTAAATCCAAATACTTCTGAATATCATCAAATGAATAAAAGAAACATATGATTATATTTTTAAATGGAATTTGAGAAAAATGTTTTCTTATTTACTATGTTTTATTGATATTTCATTGTGATTTTAATGTAGATAGCTTTTAAATTGTTAAGATTTTAAAAATTTAGGACACTATTTCATTTTGACATTCTTTTTTAATAACCTTTAATATTTATTGGTTTAGATGAATATATATTATTTCATTTGAAATTAAGACCATCTCTTCAAACTTAAATACTACTCAATAGAGAGCCCCTGCCAAAACAAAATGGAAAAAGAAATTGAAGAAAATTCAAAATGTTATTGAAATATAATATTAATTAACAACAAAATAGAAGCAAATTTTGATCATTATTAAACAACTAAAAAGGACCCATCATTCTAGAAAGGCTCCATGGACCTGACATCAAATTTTGTTAGTTTTTGTAATATATTGTTAATGTATTTTGTAATTGTTCTCCTCATAATAAGATTAGTATGCTACTAGTGTTTCACATGAAGCTCATATCGTGATCATGGTAAAATGGAATTGTAATGTATCCATGTAAAATGAAAACTATAATGTATCTATAACTTAATATGAATAGAAAGATATAAAATATTTTTTCTTCTGAGAAAAGAATTTAGAGAACCAGTGAGAATTAATTTTTGGGACATATAATTCAAAATATACAAATTGATAGAGCAATCAAAAATATGTCTTCCTATAAAATTGGTTAACCTTAGGAAAAAATACATATTGTAGTGCTCCTTTTATTTCAATTAAAATGGGCCATGAACCATGATGTAAATGATGTGGCATTATTGGATTAATAAACTTATAAGAAATGAAAAAGGAGGATT
>APFE031629627.1:28116-46479 GCA_000404065.3 Pinus taeda | reverse complement strand
AGTCATCCTTCTATAACTTTCCAACATATGCTGGAGTAAACAGATTGTAATTTGGGTAATTTTTCTAACTGCAAACGGAAACATACTTGTGTATTGGCAGGGTGGTTACGAGGTCCCTAGAAGTGTAGTAAACAGATTGTAATTTGGGTAATTTTTCTAGTTGCAAACAGGAACATACTTGCGTATTGGTAGGGTGGTTATGAGGTCCCTATAAGTGATGAATTTGAATTTTTCTTGGTTTTATATATAGTATTAGGTTTTTTCTCATGCTTTCTGTGAATGGCACGGTGAATTTTATCTTACACCCACTAGGTTATCGATATGTAATTTCGGGAATTTTGATTTCAAAAGATATTTTAAAGAAATGCAATGATTTCATTTGTGTATTCAATAAACACAATATTTTATAATTGAGTAAAATATTCGCCATGCCTGGTGAGAGATTCGCTAAAAAATTATATATACATATCATATTATTGTTAAAATCGCCTTCCATTTTTCCTATATACCATGGAGATTCGTCCATTTATTATACATGTAAATTTAGGGGGGGTTCTTAAAATTTTCCCTGGTTATTATTGTAACTCAATTAATTACACTTAAGGTGGCATTCCGAGAGGAATACTTGGCAAAACACCATAGTGTAATAGCTTGTTGCAAGCAGAACATAAAGATCTACAGGATGGGATGGTTAGAAGTGATTTTCAGTGTCCTGAGGAGGCATGGTGGCCAATTTACCATTTTCCCACATTAAAAAGATATTTTAATTGAAATAAAGAGAGGGACATGTGCTCAATAATAAAATAGGAGGTACTATAGGGGTCCATCAGATCCATAAAAAGAGGAGGAGGCCATTATAAGATATCTTATATTTGAGTATTATCTTGTGTGAAAGGTTTGAGAGCCTAGTTCTCTACTTCAATAGCCCCAGGACAAAAACCCTCAGATGAATTTGGTGAGAGCGGACGAAAACCAACCTCATCTCATTGGTGGATTCATCCATAATTCACAAGTTGCAACTATTGATTTGTTGTAGCGATTGGTTTCAGTTTAGTTTTGGAGGGTCCGTACAACATTGCAGCATATTCTTGAGCCCAACTTTTTATCTCATCTATATTGGTTGTAACTAAATGTAGCCCCAGTTTATCTATGATTATAAAAGCTGAGATTGTTCCTATTCATCTTGTTATTTTGCTGGATTCTATTGGTTGTACTTTTAAATGGCAATGTTCTGTTAAATAAATGGTAATTCTATGGATAAATTTTGGTTGAGTTAGATTTCGGAAAAATTAGTCAAATATCCCATTTGGGATATTACATAAAAGCATAATTTCGCTTCTTGGAACATGAAATGTACGATAAAAATGCAGAAGCTGGTGGGGAAACTAAAAATTACAGCGCGGGCAAAAGCCAAACTTGAGCTTTACCCCCTATCATTATGCCCATCACACTAGTTCCTATTGCCCCTATATGTGCCCACTCCATCCGTTAGGAACCCATGATAGTCCCAACCCCTGTTGGGCAATGAACTGCCCAACCTTAAGGAGGGTACTCACTGCTTTATGATATGCATCATGTTCTCATTCCCTGGAGCCCTAAGTAGTTAAAAGAAAGAAAAATCAATAAAAGGAAAAAGGCATATGAAGAAGGGTGGAAAAATAAAGGCCGGTGTAACTCATGTACTACGATTTCTCCCTCCTACATCTATACACCCATTGTGTGGGCTTCCCTCGTTATAGCTACCCTTGTACCATGGCATGTGGTTTGGATCCTTCGTGTTGCCCCTTTTTGTTCCACCATCATTTCACATGGCGCCTGCCATTTGACAGGTGTACCATGGACGTGTCACTCCCTTAGAGGTTGAAACCACCTAATAAGGTCCTTGATTAACCTCTCTTGTTGAGCTTGGTGACATTTGTACACTCTAAAGCCCATTAGGAAGGGCATGCCACTATGAAGTATCCACTTTTGTCCCTGATTTGCAAGTTTTTTTCCTCAATTACACTAATGAATTGTTGTATTGGAAGGTGAGGAGACACATTGGATCTCATATAGGATTGTAGTTCAATCTCCATTTGGACTTGGTGTCCCTATATAGGGTCTAAGCCCTCCAGATGATCATAATGACACCTATAAGGTGAGCATTGAGAGCCATGGGCCTCCACCGCCACAACGCATTGATTACCATGCCATGGGCTTCTTCAGCACCACATAGTTCTTTCTCATGCCCCGACTATACAGAGATAATGATGCACTTGGACCGCGTTACCCAATCGACCACACACTTCCACCATACACTTGGTAGCTGATCAGATGGGGTCTTGCCTCATCCAAAGAGAGATGGGAGGGCTTGTATCATCATTCTAGCCCTCATTGATGGAGCATCGACATGTTCAATCTAGTTGGAGACCCATGAGACTATGCGTTGTGCTCCACAACCCCTTGGGAGCACCTTAGATGTTTTAGTTGGAAACTAAGCGGCCAACCCCTTGGTCATCATTTTGAGAGCCCTCCTCTTCATCCTGACACATGGAGGACTTATCTTAGCCTTCCAATGGTCCTTTACACTATTATTCTATCATTTCAGTCTCATTAGGAAGGCTTATTTAGTACCTTTAAGCTATTTTGTGGGCTTGTCACCATTAGGGTTGTTATTTCACACATTAAAGTCATTTTTAGGGGCTTATTAGACTAATTAGACTAAATCGAACTCTTTGAGGCTCATATAATTAAAGGTAAGCCTCATTTGTAACTCATAATCATGTGGATTGGGATTTCTCTTGTAAAAAAATTTCAGACCTGCAATTGATGGAGGAAATTGGAAGATTTTGATGCATTTTGATGTTTCGATCTTTGCTATCTTATCTTAGAGATTCTATTTTGTAATACGATTGATGGATATATTCACTTTATCTTGCAAGTGTTATTTTGATGCTATTTCTCTACCTTGTTGCATGATTAATGTATGGGATATCTTGTCATAGTATTAATTTGCCCTAATTTAAATGCGAATTCATGAAAACGCTGGGATTTTGAAGTATTGCATGCATTACATGCTAGATATTGCGAATGAATGTTCCTAGGGGCTAGTTATGCTTCCTTGAAACCCCATCTCTTCTTGCCGAACGAAGTATAAATTACGTTGTAGTCAAATTGCTGCTACCTAGGGTTAACGAAAGCTACATAGGACTCCTTGGAACAACGAAAGTCTTACATCAAAGGTAATCTTGACCCCATTTCTCCCAATTGGCCAGGCACTGGTCCTAATCCTAGTTGATCAACCCTAAAACCTTAACTTTTCTCTTTATTTATTTTCTGCCCTAACCCTAGAAGGCCAACTAGGGCCTAGTGTGAATTGCATTAGGGTGGTCATCTTGAAGAGCGAGCTGGCAAGCTACTGCATTGGGGTTTCCTCTAGGTGTCCTCAAAGTTTGAAGCAATTCCCGTGGCTAGATTAAGAGAAATCCTGAGCACTAGCTCCAACATAAATTCTTCCCTTCGACTAATCTGGTTAGTGGCATTCCAAAGGTCACATGCTATTGAAAACTCAAAGGAAGTTAATAATTCATTGACCTTTCTCATCGTTGCTCGACCTAGACATCTATTTGAGGATCACTTTGTCAACTCTAGGCCTCTCTTGGATTCTGCTACGTGTCTCTTGTGGTCCCAAACTTTTATGTGGTGGTTATCTTAAGAAAGCCTAGGAGATGTCTTTCCCATTCCCTTAGGAAGCCTTGATTTAGGTGTATCCCTCGTATTTAATATCCTTTCTTGCTAGGTCTAGGCCTCCTTATAAACCTTTCTTGGAGAGCCAATATGTTGCATTTGAAGCAACCAAGCCATTATTTGAGTCTCTCCTTAGAATGAGATTTGGACATCACCTTTTAACTTGCCATTAATTCTATCATTTGAGTGCTTTCCCTAGACCAGGAGTCCTCTCGTTGGTGAAAGCCCGTAAAGAGCAGGGGACACCGACTGAGGTGATTGTGGGTCTTTGTCCCATTATTGTTATTTGGTCTAGTAGTTGTCCCTTAGCTACCCTTCCGAGGATCCTTGCTAGATTGTGTGGCAGCAGGTCCAAAGATTAAGAGAAAGTTGACTCTCCTCAAGAGAGAAGTATTCTACACCTCCTTTCTTTAATTATTATTGTTGCTATCTTGTCTGTGGGTATCTTGTCAAAGAATGAGGAAGGTCGAAGTTCTTTATGATTCAAGAGTATGATGCAGATAGGAGTCAAGAAGCTACAACAAATCTCGACAAAAGAATAGGTACCTGATGCATTGATGAGTATTTTTGAAACAACCTTAGGCTTGTGGTCTCAAACCTCAAAAAACCAATACTTAAGCTTAGGCTTGTTGTTTTTGAATCATTACTTTGGGGGTCTTAGGCATTGGTTTTTGAGACAATCTTAGGTAGAGGTCTTAAGTCATGCATGCATTGGGGCCTTGAGTAATGTATTATGATCAATGTTGTAGGAACCATCCCCCCCAAGGAATAGGAGGTGGAACCACATTCCGTATGGATCCTCCATCAATCCTCCGACAACAGATCTGCGGTTTCGCCATATTTTGGCGATTCCCAGAGAATCGGATCCACTTGGGCTCGATCCATGGTTCCAACTACCCTATTTGCGGATTCAGAAAGGAATGATTGCGGATCTGTGGACGTTCAGGTGTGTAACTACCGCAGATCGTGAGTGGATCTAAGAGAAGGTGGAAGGTTCACACAGTTCCACGTTTTTTTTTTTGGAATTTTCGAACTTTATGTGAGGGACTATGCTTTCTGAATACTCCCAAGATGCTCCTTGATGCTTCGTACACACTTCCTAGGTGCTCTCTAATGGTAATGTTAAAATCTTAAAGTAAAAGTGACATTCTCCTTTATCTTTAATTTTCATCCTTTTATTTAAACTTTTAACGTTACCATGAAATGGCTTAGGAAGTTTGAGAGTGGTTCCAACCTCGTCGAACTTCATATGGGAAAAATATCCCATTCAAAATTCAACAGACTTAATAGTTTTCAGGATCAATGGGATTGTGACGTTTCATTGGATTATATCATGTATGAGGGCATGTGATTGGCATTTAATCAAGAGCACCCTGCCGTATATGTATGCCAATGTTGGTGTTGTTGATTGTTGAACTCCTTTGTCATTGCCTTAACAAAAATGTACCCTTCACTCAAGTCAAAATCATTGATCAGGCAGGTTAAGATTTCTCTACCATATTATAAGGCTTGGATTAGGTTGTTTGATCAAAATTGGTTAATGTTGACTAATATCCCTAGAAAATTGAAGTAGAGGCAAAGGCTAGACAAGAGAAGAGGAATCTAGATGTTTAGATGGTTGATGTTGGAATAACTAATCATTGATGTGCAATGAATGCCATATCTATTTTGATTTATGTGAGAATATGCATGTTTTCATGTCTTCTACAACTAGTTTGGTATTTTGGATGTTTTTTTGAATATAAATGCATATATATATATATATATATATATATATATATATATATATAATATATAGTAGATGCTTCTGAGACGCTTTACTTCCTAGATTTTTTTGGAAATGACGCTTCCGTGGATCTGCTTCCAAAAAACGTCCCCGCTTTGTGCAACATTGATTGTGATTGACTAGGATTAACATACTAAGTTGACTACATGAACTTGGTAAAGAATGGTCTAGAGAACGTATTTTTCCTTGGGATTAGGAAATGGTCCTGTGAGGTCATATCTTTAAAACTCCTAGGTGGGGTATGTACCTTGAGAGGCAGTGGTGTCCAAATTTATGCCTCCTAGCATTGTGCTCTGATCAAGTGGAGAGATAGAGTGTGTTAGTCAAGGCCTTGCTATTTTGAATGCTAGCTATGATGATGAAAATCATGATTGATGCTTATCAATCCAGATCCTTTCTTATATGAATATTTGAACTTGAGAGTACCCTGTTGTGTCATTATGAATACCTCCCTTGTTAAGAGGGAGTGTTGAAAAATGAAACTAGTGTCTGTCTTCATAATGTAATAACATGTAATTTTTATCATATTCATTATTATTTTATTTTGGTCAAAGCATGTTCTTCATGCTCAAAGAGTCAAAATAATTTGTATTTGAGTCATGTGCCATTTGGACATTTAAAAGAAAAGAAAAATAATTTTTATTTTGAGTTAAAGAGTTAAACAAATACCAAGTCATCCCTCCTTGAACAAGTCGGCCAATGTGGCACCTACTCGACTCTCTTGGACAACTATATATAGAAGTAAACTCAGCCTCTTGGAGACTCATTCATTCATTATCACATTATGATCATTTTTGCGCCTAATCAAGAAGAAAGGAGAACCAAAATCAAGGTAGAGAGAAGGAAGTCAAAGGAGAGAGATAAGATGAGCCTTTGCCCTAGTTCTGTTCACACGTTTGACTTTGTTGGGGCAATTTCTGTGCTACTGAAGCCCAAAATTTCAGGGGCCGAATTATTGAAATTCTGATTGAAGATAGAATTTCTTATCATGCTAATTACTTGTGATTATTTATGTATGCATTTTCGAATTGTTTTTACTTCATTCATTTAATTGTCATGCAATACACAAATACAACACACAAAATGACAAGAGACATAAGAAATTAGGCTCTGGGGCAAAACCCGATAAGGCGGAAAATCCAACAATCCTTTCTTTATAGTTTCTTCATCAACAAGAAAAATCCAAGTCAGAACAAACCAGTGATCCGAGTGCAAAGTTAGCTCTCCACCAAGTAACAGTTCATATGAAGTCTACAACATATCTGTCCTCTAGATGCGATGATTTTGTCCACTGAAGTGTCCACAAAATGCTAAATATTTGTCCACAACAAAAGCCTGAATTTCATCTTTTATTTTGGCCTAATAACCATAGAGATGATGCCACAGAGCCTTCGCAAGCAGAATACCTTAGATGCCACAAAAATCTCATTCATGTACTCCAGGAGTCTTGGCTATAGGATCCTCGAAACTTCGGATATGTTTGCTAAGAACTTGGATATGTATGGGTCAAAGCTCATATTGTTTTGTTATAGAAATCTTGTTATATGTACCCCAGGATTATATGCTACAGGCCTGAACGTGCCTTCCTCAGAAACCCTTTTATTCTGCTTTAGACCCACAAAGTCTTCACCACAGAACAATGCCGAATTACTTACCAAATGATGGAAGATATGTGCTAATTTATAGTTGTTTCCATAGGTGAAGGGTCACGTTCTTTGGGCAGGTCGACATGAACTCTATGAGGTAGACTTGGTAACATGGAGGAATAAATGACACTTACAAAATTCAAATATTCTTTCTTTTAAAGGGTCGTGAAGAACATGCCCTTTTGACTTTTCTTTTGACCAAAATAAAGCATGATGAACATGCTTGATAATAATAATAAGTTTTTTCTTTTTGTTTTTACAAGAAATACATATTAATACAAATACAATAATTATAAAGACTGAACCAAGTTACAATTCCAACACGAAATTTCAGGGGCTGAAATTTCTGTAGTTGGCCAGATTGATCAGTGTTGACTTTGAATTGATTGGAGGAGACTTGGTGAAGAGTTGACTTGGGATCTTTGTGGCAGTTTTGGTCTTGGTGTTGGGTCTTGCATATCTCATTTTGATCTGATTCTATAAGAGAAGGATTGATTAGTTTTTCCCTGGCTTGGAGCCTAATTTCTGGTGTCTCTTGTCTTTTGTGCATTATGTTCTCTATATTTGGGTAATGTGTAATTGCTTGATGACAAAACTAAACAGGTAAATTATAAGAAAAGAATGCATATCAGTCACAAATAATTACCACGTTAAGAAATTCTATCATCTATCTGAATTTTAAAATCATCCCACCTATGAAGTAATTGGTAGCCATAATGATTCATTAATAACCATTACTTGAATTGTCCTTAAACTTACATATGAAATCACGGCTCCATTGTTGTAAGTGCACTTCTACTATGATTGGCTGCAAAGACAACGAGCTGACAAGATTGACAATATCTAACAAAACTATGGACATCAACTAATATTATGGGTCAACACTAGTCAATCGTTAGAATATTATCAGTTGTTGTCTTTGCTGCCATGCCCACATGTGGCTATATAGTAGTATAGTCATGGGACCTTTGCCTTAACCATCATGCAGCTTTTTTTTCATTCATTTGGCTGCTCTCCTTTCCAAGACAATAAACTAATATATATTTTCGTTTGAATCAGCTATTGTATTCTCTTTCAATTGCTGTAAGATGTCTCCAAAGTCAACATCATTCACGTACTCTTCTCGTGGAATTTAATGGGTGAAGGGTTCAAATCAAAGTATTGTTCTTATAGTGGTGATTCTTGACATAACCTTGTTTCTCATACCCTTGTATTTGATTACCAAAAGAAATAGTTACAAGAAAGCAATCCATATGTTAAAATCTCAGTGCATGAGAACTGATGAAGTCATAGTGCACTGATAAAATGCAAGAAGACGAAGTAAAAGCTTTAAGAACTTCCCTAAATCCTCCAGCATATAGCACTCCTCAAGAATATCTCAATAAATGTGCCAAGTAACCTCCTCAAAGTAGCATATGTGTTCTCCAAGGTCGACACTCCATTAAAATAGCAGTATAGTATTGCAGGAATTGGTTTCCAAGGAGTAATCACTTCTAAAGATAATTATATCCATGTGTGGAGAATGAAAGCCATCATTAAAATCATAGAATCGTATGCAAGTAACCATCTAATCCCATAGACAAAGGGGTTGGCCCCATCAACCAATCTAATATATCAATAAATTATGCAAAGTGCCTCAACAAATGTGCTAATAGTGCTACATATTAAGTCTGTTTCAAGAATTAATGAACAAGTCTAAAGGTCAAACACAAAGAGTAATGAACCAGAGTGACATACTTTGATGGGTGTGCAATGCATTCCATACATTTTGCGTATCATTCATAAGGGTGAGATTGGGTGGATGCCCCTAGTTATCTTTGATAAGCAGGGAATGCCATGTGGGTGCTCTCTTCTGTTTTTGGTCAACTGGAAATGCCACTCAAATGGCCCCTATCCTCCTTGATTACTAGGGTGTCTCCATTGTTCTAGCAGATTGACTCAGGTACCTCCCTTGCTAATCAGGTATATCTTGACCCCTCTTGCAATTAATATTACTAACAATTTTTTTCAATCTGACCTTTCTATCTTCATGTAATAGCAGTTATTGTTTAACTGTGATTAATATTACTACATATTTGATATTTAATATATTTGGGGTGAGGCTTCCAATATCGTGTTTGTTGTTGTCTACTGTGATTTCCCCTAAAATTTTGTGGGGCACCCCATCGTTGAGCCTCAGTAAAGGATAGTAAAATGGTAAAATGGCCTTTTGAAATACCCCTTTCAAAAAGAAAACAATAAAGATAGTTGGAATGTAAATATTGTGCAATATGAAGGTTTCCTGTCAATACTAGTAGATTCAATTGACAACCACAACCTCTAAAGTACTGAGAAATTAAAGCTAAATATGCCTGAAATGTTGTTTTTGTATGATTATTATCTGACTGAAATTTATTAAAATGATGGTAGTGACAAAAACTATATAGTAGAAACTACTACTGAATGGAGTCTAGGTTATGATGTAGAAATGTTAAAGCTTTAAGCTGCTTTAAATTGCAAAATCTCAAGTTAAAGAAAATCATATCTATCCATACGATTTGGGTGTGAATTTTCTGTCAAGTTTCAACAATTTTTTTTATGTATGTTTAATATATAGTATATACACATTGCCAGGATATTGATTGCATGCGTATGAGCCCTTCAGATAAGTTGTCTGAAACTCTTGGTGGAAAAAGGGGAGCATGGAATGATTTGTGTCAGAGCTCTGGAGACACAAAATCTGATGCGAAATTTAGAACTGGTGGGCCTGACAGTTATGTAACAGCCACTTTAAATGAAAATATTTATGATCCAAAGGCTGTAACTGCTTTTGCAATCCCATCACATTCTTGTGGTCCTCAATCAAACCAGGTAAATGTTTGTCATTTATTTTCCTGTGAAAACAACTGTCATAATATCATAGTGCATCATTTGAATTTTCTGCATTCATAATGTGAATCTGTTTTATAAATTTTTATAAAATTGATGTTTTAATTCGCTGTAAACAGGTAGATATGATGGATTCTTTAAAGCAAGTTGATGTTTATGAAAATGAACTACCTACTGCTGTCCAGCAAGCAATATATAATTGGCCTTCTTCACTGCCACAATTACAAGACAGGGAGGCTGACAACAATGCACTTGCTTGCTTGAACTGTGCACTTGATAAGAAGGTTAATATGCACAAATTGATCATTGCACAATTTTACTTTATTGTTTCAGCATTCAGTGCAATTTGTTTATATTTACTTCTAAATCATTGATAGAAAATCATCACGATGGATGTACTTTAGATATCATATACTGCAATCTGCCAAGTGTTCTCTTCAAATTGATTATTTTTATCCTTTACATCATCTTAAAATATGTTTATGGTTTGTGTAAATAGTTTGGAATGCCTAGTTATTAAAATTGGCAACTAGGGCCAAATTCCACTTTGGACATCTCATTTGATGAAGATGATTATTGCATTAAATTCCTCTTTTCGAGAGGACCAAATTCGACCTAAACATCATAAAATTTGGATAAAGAAAAATATGTTTTTGAATTTAATCCCTCATATATGCAAATTGTCAAGGTCAGCTTGGGGTAAATTATTCCAGTGGAAACCTTATCCAAATCCTATAAATAGAAGTGTCCTCCAACCATATTGGACACATCCTATCACACATTTTCTCTCTCTGAAATGGCCGCAGAAGGAAGGATAGTTCCAGCGAAGGAGGAAGGGATAGATTGATGTCTTGGTTGGGCTGTCTAAAGTACCGAGTTCCTCAGGAAGGAGGCTGAGCCTGTTAGAGCCTTGTTTGAATTTGTTTGGACTTTTTGTGGGTGGTTCTGCGTCTACAACAGGTCATAATTGGAGCCGAAAGGAAACCGCATTCATGAGGGACATTTGTATGTTGTTTGGGCTTATCTTTGGTTGGGCTTTCTCTCCTATAGCAGGCTGCAGCTCTAGGTGTGTGCTTCAGGTGGGCCACAGGCCTAGATCACCTTGGACAAGGGGACGTAGGACTGATAGGAGGCTGCATGCATTGGAGTTCTTGATCAGGAAGTTGTGTCACTTGTTTTGGGGCTGTTTACTAGCCCAGATCAACAGCGAATTCGAGAAGAAGTGTTTGGAAGGAGGCCACAGTCAAGGAAGAGGTTTGGATGGCGAGGAAAGGGTGTTGTAGCAGCCTGCCAACAACCCTTACCAGTGACCAGACTTGTACCAGCATGTGAGGGTGCTTGTATGTATGCAGATCAACTAGAAGGTGTTTAAGAATCTAGGGAAAATGAAGTTTAATAAGATTCTTCTTGCCATGATAACTGTTTGTGAGGTATTTTAACTTTTTCTTCTTAGCACAATCTTCACTTGCTATTATTAGATCGTGTCTTCTTAGTTCATCAAATAGCTACCAAAACAAAAGAGACCAGGACACAAGATTTTGGCTTTCTGCTAGGGCCAAAACCTCTCACCCTCTGAGAGGAAAACCTGCACAAAATTCTTCTTATAGAGATTCCAATTGACGAATACCAAGACCATGACCCTTGACCTATGATGCCACTCCAGACCAAGACACAATTATCCTTCCTTGATTTTTTGATTTCGTCATACTGTCACTAGATCCGAGATGCATCATATAGCTCCCAATTGCATTATATAGCACCTCCCATCACTGATCATTATGGCACTACTGAACACAACATCTTGAAATCTTTGAGATCTTACAGCATCGAGACCTTATTCAAACGGTCTCTTCAACTAGCACAATACCTTCATATTATTGAGACCTTACAACATCGAGACCTTTATTCAACTTATACTACGATGATATGGCCATCCGTGTTATAGTGAATATGTGCCAAGACTGTGAGGAAGATACCACTGCAATGTCACCCAAACTAGTCTCCATTGCGATCACCGTGGTAATCGAGATCCTTATTGTCTCAACCATCATAAAGCCTTAGAGAGATCAGTGATGGGAGGTGCTATATAATGCAATTGGGAGCTATATGATGCATCTCGGATCTAGTGACAGTATGACATTATATAGCACTTCCATCTAAAGTTTTAGAGATATATGCGAAGACCTCACTGTGAATATGAGGGTACAAACTCCTTTATATAGTTGTTTGTCTGTATATTTGACTCGACATTTCCATCGAAAGGATGTGTCTCCATATGTGAGCCGACTTGACATTTATATAGATTCTGAGGCCGACATCAAGAAGAGGATGATTGTTCTTGTTTATTGGAGGGCTTCTAGACTTTTCTATAGACTTGTTTTTTAAAAATTACACATAGGCTCAAGAAGAGCTCCTTCATATATGACATTGACTCTTTGACTTAATAATAAACCCTAAGGCTCTCAGTGGGAGCCACTAACAAATAAATCTCTTGCTCATGAAAACCCATGCAGCAAGGCATACAAAAATAAGTTTATTCCTTTTATTTCATCATTTACAAAGATCATGTCATTATGAAGACTGAACCTAGCTACCCTTTCTTGAACACTCTTTAACTAGAGAGGTATTCATAATGGTACTTGGTCATTCTTAATCTGAAGTATTTTTCATAAGAAGAATCTGATTGGTAACCCATCTGTATAGCATCATAGTAACCAAGATTGTTTCCACAGCAAGGCCTTGACTAACAACTCTATCTCTCATCAGATCAGAGCACAATGTTGGTGAGACCAATGACTATAGACACCATCATTGTCTCTCAAGGTACATACCCACCTAGGTGTTCACTGAGTATGACCTTTTAGGACTATTCTTATCTTGGGTTCCCATCGCTAAAAGAATATTGATCCTCTTGCCTACTTTTATCTTGGATGCACTACACATCCTCAAAGAGCATCGGATAACAGATGATTACCCAATCCTCCATTCTTTCTTCCAAATGAAGACAATAATGTTGTATCTATCTCTCCCTCTCAATTAGGGAAGATATGCTCATTCCTTTTAAGGATTGGACCCAAGTTCCCTCTGACCAGGAACTTGCCCAAGCTCCCTCCCAATTAGGGACTTGTAAGAGCTCCCTCTAAGGACTCTCCTTTTCATCAACAACGTCTTCTTTGTGGGTCCTTTGGTTGCTTGATCAGTTTCTTTCCTTGATGTCATGAAATTCAGTCGAGCTTCTTCCTTGTAGGGAATTAGCCATCCATCACTTTCCTTCTTTATTCGTCATGTCATTCCTTTCTTCATGGAAAGTGGCCTTCTTGATACATATCTAAAACCTTTGTCATATGGCTACTTCTTCATAATGTTTCTTTCAGGGATTTCCTTTCACCACGTGAATGCTAGTTGTACTTGTACTTACAACTCTTGTTCCAGTAGCGCTGCATGAACTCATCCATATATTATTCAAGAAATGAGAACATAACATTAAATCAAATCATACCATACGGGATGGCTTTTCATCATGACATCTTTCTGTAGGTATCAACATCCTGGATACATGTTGACACATCTCCCAAAGATATCCATTATCAAGGGTCTCCATCTTTTTCAGACTTCCTTCAGAGCCTTCATATCCTTTCGGGAGATTTCCTAGTCAATTCTTCTTGGTCTTTCGGATGTTGATTGCCTTTATCATGGTAGCATATCTCACGATCTCTTCCTTGCGCACACAATCCATTCCCAGGAGCTTCCAATCAGAGTTACATAATTGTAGTCAACCACCTCATACTTCATATGAGGACATATTATGTTGATTTCATCTAGTGTGACTTATGACTTTTTGCATCTTTTCATAGGAGATCCTTTTCCCTTGATCATGCTTCTAAAGGTAGAAGTAATAATCCACGTTACTTGCAACCATATGACATGACATTATAATATTAAACACAAGCATACATACCTCATTTTACCTTTAGGTCATCTAGGCTTCTTCCAACAGCTTCCTTGATTGAAAATATCTTCAATCCCTTGATCTGCTTCATTTGTCATGTCATCATACCATCACTCCATGAATTCCATAAGTTGGAGTTCCTGATGAAACACCTCCTTCCTTTCTAGATTAGTGAATCCTCAGATGAGGATTCCATCAGAGAATCTTGAGGATCTTGCATATCTCCATCTGGCAGATGTTTCCCTTTTGTATGATGAGCCTTATCCTGGATGACTTCTTCCTTTCCTTCAATGTCCAATGAGGTTCCCAAGAGCTATATACTTCATGTTTCACTGTTATGGAATTTGTTCGATCCGTCATTCATGATTCTCCATGTTGATATCTCAGGCTCTTGTTTCTAATGCTTCCATGATGCCACGATGCATCTTATTATCATGGTCATATCTATAACAAAAGATTTGGGAACTTATGATAGGACCCTTTTGTGAGGGATGTCATCTCAATCATAGTAGAGGTCTGTCACTCCCTCCTTCCTTGGCCCTTTACTTCATCTTCCTCCATCTTTCTGGTGATGTGAGCTTCTTTCCATAATCTTTCCATAACATTGAATTTTAGCTATATTATTCTGTCTTGTTTAAGGATCAAACTTCCCTTTCCTTTTTGCACATGTTTGAGTCTTTTAACCTTCAACACTTTTTCCCTCAACTTGTCTTTAACATAGAGACCACAAGTTGTTGAATGAGGTAACTTTCTTGCTTATCAGTTAGTGCATTTCAAAGCAATGATGATTATCCTCTTATCATCTCTCCCAAATCTCCCAATTGAGATCTTATGAAGATATTCCTTCATTCCTTGATACCTTTAATCAGGTCTAAGTAATATGACCTTCTTCACTTCATTTCAGAGATTATATCTTAGGGCTGAGAGGACCTTAAGAATTCCCTCTCATGAATTCAAAGGAGGCCTTTTTCCTTGATATGTTCACTGACTTCTGTTATCTATCAGGATTATGACAATCCTCCTTATTCCATGCAAGGACCTTTGATGACCCATCCAACCTATAGATCTCCTTACAATCATGAAGTCATTTTGCCAAATTGATTAATGAAAATACTTACTTGACATGTGAAGATAAAATCTTCACCTTGATCATGTTGAAGTTGCATTGTTGCTTTCTCCGCGTGATTTTTGAGTTGATGTGATTTTATTGTAGATCCTCACTTGAGTTGCCTAGCATGAACTATTGAAATCCGTTTTCAAAGATCTTCTTTGAGACCCTCTTGCATTGTCGAAGACCAAGTAGCGAAACTACTCCAGACTATAAGTTATTGAGATCATAGTGGTATGACAGAGATTGTAGTGACACCAAATTTGTGGCTAGCACTGTGGTTATTTCAAGACTGAATTAGCACCGAAAACTGCCTTCTCTTCTTCTCACTGTGATCTAAGTTCTGAGCACCGAATTGTAGGTATGTAATCACCATTTGAAGATTTCAGAAGGGAGTCTAAATCTGAGCCTGAGATAAACCATTTGAGAAGTTCAGATAATGATCCAAATCAGTCTTATTGTAGGACTAAATTGTCCTTCTTTTGTAGACTGTCTTCATGATTAAAAAGCCCTTCAACTTGCTTTTATTCCCTTCTTTGAAGCTTGAATGTCTCTTTTAGCTACCCTTCCTTTGACTACAACACCTTACCTCGAATACCATGTTGAAAAATCTAGGGAAAATTAAATTTAATAACATTCTTCTTGCCATGATAACTTTCTGTGAGGTATTTAAATTTTTTCTTCTTAGCACAATCTTCACTTGTTATTGTTAGAATGTGTCTTCTCAGTTCATCAAATAGATACCAAAACAAAAGAGACAAGGACACAAGATGTTGGCTTTCTGCCAGGGCCAAAACCTCTCACTCTTTAAGAGGAAAACCCACACAAAATTCTTCTTATTAGAGATTCCAATTGACAAATACAAAGACCATGACCCTTGACCTATGATCCCACTCCCTAACCAAGACACAATTATTCTTCTTCCTTGATTCTTTGATTTCTTCATAGTGTCACTGGATCCGAGATGCATCATGTAGCTCCCAACTGCATCATATAGCACCTCCCATCATTGATCATTATGGCACTACTGAACACAACATCTTGAAATCATTGAGATCTTACAACACCGAGACCTTATTCAAACTGTCTTTTCAACTAGCATAAAACCTTCATATTATTGAGATCTTACAACACCGAGACCTTTATTCAACTTATACTACAGTGACATGTCCATTCGTGTTATAGTGAGTATGTGCCATGACTGAGGAAGATATCACTACAATGTGACCCAAACTAGTCTGCACTGTGATCACTACGGTAACCGAGATCCTTACTGTCTCAACCATCCAAAAGGCTTATAGAGATCCGAATCCTGATCTCTATCACCCATCCGAAATCTCAAATTTTCTCTGTTGTACCCATTCGAAGAGTCTCACTGTTTTGCCATCCAAAGTTTCAGAGATATGTGTGAAGATGTCACTGTGCAAATGCGAGGGTATAGGCTCCTTTATATAGTTGTTTGTCCCTATATTTGAGCTGACATGTCCATCAAAAGGATGTGTCTCAATGGGGCACTTCATGGTGGCATGCCTGTCTATAGTGGGCTTTGGCATGTATAAGTGTCTCTGAGCTTAATAAGGGGGGTTAATCGAGGACCCTATTAGGTGGTTTCAACCTTTAAAGGGGGTGATAGGTCCATGGTACATCCATCAGGTGGTAGGTGGAAAATGATATATTGATGGAACAAAGTGGGATCAAAGGAATCATCCAAACCAGTGTTGATAATATCGGTATCGGGAAAATATCGGCGAGGGTCCAGAAAATATCTTTTCGGCAATATCGGCGAAAATATCGGCAAAATATCGGCAAATATCGACAAGCATAAAAAATGCATAATATATTCATTTTTTTCATATTTTTAAACATATAAAGCAATAACAACATGAAATAAACACATTGGCACATAAATATGAAGAAAACACTGATATATATGATGTCAAATAGAAATGATATATCAAAGGCGATACCAAATCCTGCTGATCCCTGATAATTGTCCATTCAAGGACTCAAATGTGATATAAAAGTATCTCATCATCATGAGTTACATGTAGCATAACAAAAAAAACTAGCTAGTAGCAGCTATCTATCTACTTCCCTCTCCCCCTTTTACGGGAAAACATCAGGGGCTGTTTGCCAGGCCTGCCCCTAGTAGTAGAAGGCCCTGACTCTGCATCTGCACCTAATGTCAAATAATGAGTGGTAGGCATGGAGCTATGCTCTCCTATATCTATAGCAGATGGTGTTGATGCTGATGCTCCCACAGTGTCCTCCTGCTCCTCCTGCTCCTCCTCTAAGTGCTGCTACTCCTCTGACTCCGAGTCCTCCTCTTGCTGCCCCTGCTCTAATGGATCATCTGCCATTGGCTCTAACCATGAAGGTGACTCCTCCAATATGGGCTCCTCAGACTCCACCCTCCACGGAGACAATACATCAATATTGTCTAAGGAAATGGCATATGGATCAATTGGTGATTCTATTTGCCTCACTCGAAGTCGGATGTTGTAATGCACATACACCAAATCGTTGAGGCGTACGAACTCCAACCTGTAAGAGTGTCAAAAAAAGTAATGAGTCTTGAATCTTGACTCTTGACACTTGAAGGTCATAAATTAAAAATTAAAAATTACAATAAGTGTAATTGCTCAACTAAAGGCTTGAGTTCAAAGTTATACCTGTTGCGCTTTTTGGCGTGTATTTTCTCAAACACACTCCAATTGCGCTCACACCCTGAAGAGCTACATGTTTGACTCAAGATTCGTATAGCCAATTTTTGCAAATTTGGTGACCTTGCACCATAGCTTCGCCACCAAATATCTACAACAAAATAATGAAATAAAAAAATCAAAAACATAAAAGTTAAAACTTAAAACATATTTAAATTCAAATTTCTAATTTCTAATGAGTGATGACTTGTCACCTACGTGGCATGAAGAGGGCCCTTTCCCTAATAGCATCATCAAAGCCAAATAGGCCAACACAATCCCGATAAGACTGTATCTCGCAATTGATCATGCTACGAAGCTCAGGATCAGGTACCATCCTCTGAATACAGGTATGGAGCCCTTCCATCACCTCACCATCAAAATCAAAGTTGCATTTGTATGAAAATGCGGGGTTGAAGAAGAGTGCTGCTGCATGAATGGGTCGATGAAGCATCCCTGTCCACCGACTATCGATCACATCCCATAACACCATCTGCCTATGAAGGCCAGCAGAACCCTTGTCTGCATAATAGGAACGAATGGCCTCCTTGGCCCTATCCATGCCCTCATACAAATAA